>JARHVA010000822.1:3285000-3445000 GCA_037957365.1 Torreya grandis | reverse complement strand
TGTCTTTCTCATAGATGGAGATCCCTTAGATGCCTTAGATTAATTATATGTCTTGAGGTCATTTTATGCTCATAGATTGACTGTAGCTAAACTTGTTCATATAAAAATATTATTAGAAACTTTACATATTATACATACAACCAAGTTTAGAAAATAATTTTAAACTAATACAAAACTATTTAAGCATGCCCTTACTAAAATCTCATGGTCACAATAAATTCTACTCTAACGCTTGACAAGGTTAGTGACAGATTGAGTTACATTCATAAGAGTGTGAAAGGGGGGGAAACATGAGATGGTGCCCTGCTAAGCATCTGAATGGGACTATTAGATGTCATTGGATAACCCTACATACATAATACATTCATATAAATTTTATTATACCAAATATAGAGTAAATTTATTAAAACAAATCTATATTTATAATTCAAAATTACAAGTTAACATTCCTTAGTGAGTGGTTTCATAGATGGAATGTTATAAGGAATGCCTATGTTTATTTCAACCTGAATAAATGGAGGAGTCTCTATTGTGGTCATCAACTAAAAAAATATATATGATCATTAGTTGAGCATATATCTATATAAATAAATAAATAAATGTAAATGAATTATAATATTAATAAAAAATTACCTCTATATATGTAAACATTGGTGGAGTAACATCAAAAAAATGTAGTACTAGATGGTGCACAAACTAGTTGTGAATATGCAAACATCAATTGAGTAACATCAAAAAATGTAGTATTAGATGTCCCACAAACTATATGTGAAGATGATTGTACCATCTCCTCCTACAACATAAAATATTACATATATATTATTTAATTTATTGTAAATTAATTATTACCTTTTAAATACAAATATAATTAAAATTTAACATGTCCAATATATAAGATACCTACATATGTGTAATCGATGGCTACACACCATATGTACGTGAAAACAAATCATCACTCAAAACTATAGCATCTGATCTTGAAGTGGTTTTTCACTAGGTAATCTTACAAGACAATTAGGTGCATAACATGCACCTAGTCTATCCTATGTATAGCCTTTACCATGACCCTAAAACTTTGAGTAGTCAAAATAATTTGGAATCTCATTGAGGATAAACTTGTAATAGAGTTTACTTAAAATAATGTGGGTAATCAAAGACCATCCACCATCACTCCCAAAAAAAATTATAATCAAATTGTGATGGAATTGGTGGATTGGTAACCATTTTTTTTATAATAGAAAAGGTGTATTGGTTGATAGATCAATGAATAAAGCACAAATTTTGTATTTTTTTAATTTTTCTATCCTTCACTTCATGTGTTGATAATTTTTAAGCATGGTAATCCCTGTGTCTCTCCCTAGGAAATTCCCATATATCAATTTCACTCATTATTGAGTCAACTTAGACTAGTACACTTTAGACTAAATATGTACAGTGGATGTTGGTCGAACTAAGGTCCCTCATTCTCCTAATTGTCTCTTCAATTTTAATTTTTTTTCTCAACTATGTGTGTAGCCAAATCATCTTTATAATTGGGGGGTCTTGTGGAATTATAGGAGGGCTAGTAGGGATATGAGAGTTAGGAGAGTTAGGTGGAGGGTTAGGAGGTTGTTGTCTTGTACAAGCTATTCAAACAAATAATAATGTTTTAACAGATAGATAATGAAAATGAAAAATAATTGATAAAATTTCATGCTAATAGGGTTAAATTTTATTTGCTTACCTCCCTTCCATAATGGCATTGTTTATTCATCAAGCTAACTATAAATGGCGGTGTGTTTTCTCTTCTTGGCAACAGAATTCATAAAAAGTAACATAAATAAGAAACACAAAAGTAAGGAAAAAAGATGTTTTTGGAATTTTTGACATGATTTTTTTGTTTTTATGTCTATAAAAGGCAATTCATACACATTATAATGCATACACACTTTTAACACTAAATAAACATGTACGTGTTATAATGTGTAGATATTTTTACAATTTGTAGTGTGTATGCATTATGAATTTCTAATTTCCAAGCCTAAATTTGAATAACATACACATTTTTATTTAACATGTATGAGTTGTAAAATAACATGTACATCTTATTAAATTCCATTAAATTATCCCCCAACTTTGTGCACTTACCTTGTTGCTTCATTTTATTTTGTACCATTGCTAAATTATATCTTGAACTAGCTATTACCTCTTGTTGATGTTGAATGTGTTTTTCAATAGATCAAACCTTGGGTTGCACCTTAAAGGATGAAGTGATGGATGAAGGATGATAACCATAAAGTGTTATAAATTAATACAATTTTAAATAGGTATGGAAGGAAGTGTTATACCACCATTCTAATAGTGGTAGCCAATGAACCCATCATTCATATTTATGTGATGAAACATAATGAAGTTACCTTTATAGGTATTTGTTGACCAGCTTTATTTTAGCATAAAATTTAAGATGATATAGAATTCTATGATTCAACTAAATACCTAAAAATGAAATAAACAAGTTCAAAATTTAAAGGTAAAGATGAAATCAAGATCACTTACAATTATCTTGGGAGTGCCATGTTATTTTTGAACTATATTATAAAAAATATTAGCTATTTATTTGGCTAAAAATGACTATGATAAGGTGGAAATGAGTATATTTTGTGACCATATCTATAATTTCCTTGGTGAGATGTTTACCTTTAGACCTTGTCAACCCTATAATAAAATCCATGGAAACCTCATCCCACCTCTAACTAGGGATGGATAAAGGATGATAAAGACTTGGTGTATTAATTTTTTCACCTTTTTTTTATTGACACACCATGAATTATACCATAAATTTATTTATATCCCACTTGAGTCCTTCCTAAAAGAATTCTTGTTTAATTTTATGATATGTTTTCAAAAATATTGAGTGTCCCCTATTGGAGATGCATGAAGCTCTTGAAGGATCTTATGTTAGGGGATTAAATCCTTACATAGCTATAATAAATATTTATACCATATTGCATTATATTTTCACATAAATTTATTAAAAAAACCATAACCATGCTTAATATTTTTAATTATAACATGTGTATCCCTATTATTCTCACATTCAAATATTTTCTCTTCTAACCAATCTGATGGGTAAATGGTCATAAAATGCCTCAACTAATTCATCCCTTATAGATAATATATCTGCTACCACATTTTCTTTTCATTTATTATATACCATTTAAAATTCATATCCTAACATTTTAGTTACCTATTTTATTTTTATTTTTATGAGAATCCTTTTTAAAAAAAATAATTTAGACTATCATGATAAATTTTACTATAAAATGTCTACCCATCAAATAAGGCCACTATTGCTTGATTGCATGAGGAATAACAATCATATATTTCTCATAGATTCACTTGATATTATTTTTTACCATGAGTTATCAAATCTCAAATTCACTTCCTTTATTTCTAAGTATTACCCCCATGCCATATATTGATGTATCACAGTCAACAATAAAAAATTTAGAAAAATCAAGGGTAGCCAAAACTAGAGTGAACTAGAGTGGTGAACATAAATTATTTTAGATTATAAAATTATTTGGTATATGGTTCATTCCAATAGAATTAATATTTATTCAAAAAAATTGTGAGTGGAGCTACTATGATGCCAATTTTTTATATAATTTTAAGCTAGTATCCTAGTAGCCCTAAAAATATATGAAGGTTCCTGAGGGTCTTAGCACTTGCCACTTCATCATAGCTTTGATATTCTTAGGGTCAAATTTGACTCATTTATGTGAAACAATATGACCCTATTACTCCACTTCATGGAATCTAAAAGAACATTTTGAATATTTAGCATAAAGTTGATGTTGTTCTAGAACCAGCAGTACATGTTTCATATGCTTCAAATGTTCTTCTCAAGTTTTGTTTTATATTCAAATGTGTTTTATCAAATTTTGGATTTATATAAAACCCTATAAGAAAAATAACCATGAAAAATAAAGAGAATAAATATATAAATAAATAACACTCACTAATTTAAAACTAGTGCAATCTAGAAACTCACTAAAAATAGTAAGGTGTAAAGAGAAACAATGACTTAGCTAAAAGTATGCCTATGAAGGGAATATGAAATTGAAAATTGTTATTCAAGGGGATCTAGTGACTATAAATCGGGTTAAAAAACTATTTTTTGGATTGGATAATAGTGTTTTGGAGTAGACACTAGTGGTTGGGCACTATAGTCCTCTTCTGTAGCACTCTTTTCCACTCATAATCTATAGTTTGGGTTTTTGGGTTCACTGCGTCTCTACCTATAGGGATTTTAATTGGTGTGGAAAATTTTGATTTTTCATGGATACCATTTTATGAATGATTTATATTCAAAACCCTAGTTCATTGCTTTATCAAGTGATATGCAATAAATTGGAATAAAAATGGGTCAGTGGTTGAATCTAGGTGTGTCATCAACACCTCATGTATTGAGCATTGTCTACATACCAATACTCAAAATAGGGATCAAAATTCATGTAGTTATCCTAGGATACGATGCTGTATTACTATCCAGTGTAATATGATAAATGTTGGTGCAAAATTGAGATGATTAAGTTCTTTAACCATGACTTGTGACCTAGAAAATGTGATCAATATTGAGCTTTGGGATATTAGGGTTGTGTGTGCTTAGAATTAGATAAAATAGGTGGTTTATTATCAATGTGTAATTATAATTTTAGTGATTTTTTGTGTATAAGTCTCTTGTGTGTGAAAAGATTTGAATGTGTTTATAAGGCCTTTTCTACAAAATTCTTTCATGTGGGGCTTGCAGAGTAAAATTATAAAATAGGTTAGTCCATTTTTAATGACTAAAATCAAGAACAAGCACCAATAACTAACATAATAATCCTACCCCCTTGGTTGGTCAAGGTCTATTAATTAAAAAAACAAACAATAAATCATGAAAAAGACAAGTTATACCTTACCCAAGGAATTTTTCTTGAAATTTGATCCACAAGAATGTTTGTGCCCAGATATAAAGCTTGAAATATTTATTAATGTCATTGAGCATGACCCTCCAACATATCATCAATCACTATTGGATTTGTTTATGATCAATTAAAGGAATTGGTGAAGCTTTTAGAATGATTTCTACATAATATTTTTGCACAAAAAAGTTTGCATTTGGTCTATTGTAGCATTGGTATTTATATGATCTATAGATAAATTATGACCTCATGATCAAGATCAAGATGAGTGGCTAAAAATAAGTTAAATTTTAAAGTAAAATGCATTGATTATTTAGTATTAATTAGGCATGGCTTTTCAAATTCAAATATTTGTTTGATATTTTGTAAGTGTTTGACAACTTTTATGATGGCATCATCATTCCTGATATTTTCCCATGTTGCCATCATTTTTTATATTTGTTTTGATGTCACAATCCACTTGGCCAATTTTCACGAGAGTTAAATAATAAATCCAATTAATGACTTTAGAAAATAGGAAATTCCAAAAGCTATGGAATTTCCTATTAGAAGAAGATTAGGTTAATTAAAATAAGTTAATTGACTTAATGAAAAGTGGTATGACTTTTGAAATTAAAAGAACCATTCAACATAATTGATCCCAAAATATCTCTTTCATAGTTGTAATTTGACTCAAGATGAATTAAGTGAAGTTGATAGTTACATATGGTACATAGATTCAATTAGGGATGCTCTAATAGATTTTAGAAGATGCACACCAAATGATCTGAAGAATTTGTGTGTTTTGGTGATTTGTGTTTTATTACTATAAATTGTTCTAATTATGATTTTTACATGAAAGTTGTGAGAATTAAGTGTCTATATTTTTCCCCTATTTGAGAAGGCATTATGAGACACAAGCAAGGCAACAACTTTTCAAATAATATAAATTTTATTACAATGATTTGATAATTCTTGAAGAATGATGTGTTCATGTTTCATTGAATCTTATTCAACTTAATGAGAAATAGTCCACAAAGAAGCCCCAAACCATTTCTAGGAATGCCAATGATGCCTCCTTAATGGCGTGTCTAAAAAAATAATATTATTGGGCAAGCCCTTAAAAAGAAGAATATGGAAAAGAATATAATTGAAATTAGCCCATGGATGAGATTAATCCATATGATATAATGCTTTCATCCATGGATATACATTAATGAATATAGTATAATTTAATTGACCCTAATGTTGGGGGAAGTGGGAAGGATGCATTCTAAAATAAGTGGCACACTTTGACATACCCTAGATAGAGTGAAATTTGTGGGCTTAGGGAAATGATCAATCTCAAAACAAGTTGCACATTTTGATTTGACCAAAGAGGGTGAAAGTTACATAGTTTTTAATTAGAATAAATACAAATTTATTGAATAATTATTTTCCCCAAGAGGGTGGATTTTATCATTGATAAAAAAATATCCCTAGTAGGGTGGTTGTGATCATTGATAGGTATAATTTATTTGATTGATTGATTGGCAAGCCTAGCTTAAGGATTTAACCTATTACACATATTAAGATGAGATGAATGACACAAACATGGGCATGATGGTATAAGTAGTATTTAAATTAATAATCCACAAAAACCAAGAATGCAATAGTGTGTAAAGGGATGACAAAGATGATTGGAAGAAGATAATTATGGTGAAGAATAATGAGATAATGTTGGTCGAGCTAACCCCAAAAATTAAATGTAACTGAGTGTTACTTGCATAGTCAAAATGGACCTCATGATAATGTATTTATCCCAAAGATTGGAAATAATTTCAAAATGTTTGATCATATGATGATGATAAAATGGTTATGACTTTTTGTATACGCTCATTTGGAGATGCATGTCCTGATGAGCACATATATAGCCAAAGTATTGGTAAGTTAATTTCATTGTAGGTAGTAGACAAGGAGTTTTTTTGATGAAACATTACCAACTCAATCTCCAATACTTGATCATTGATATATCACAAAATGGTATGCATCATTATATAAAACACCATGATAACCTAGTCATAATGTACATAAGGATTGAATCTTGATCTAATAGACAAATGGAAAAAACACATTGATGATAAAAAAAACATGCTAATAATTTTGATGTATGTCAATGGATGGACTCAAGTACAAGTGCATGTCAAGGAACACCATGATGATGACCTTTTTATCCTAAATTACTAATTCAAAGAAATAAAAATAAAATGAAACAAATAATCAAGAAAACACAAACCAAAAATAAAATAAATAGAAAGCATCTTATCATTAATTAAGTCAAGATCCACGTGGGAAGGATCAAATGAAATGAGAAGTGGGTGGTTCCCCTAAACAAATATACAAGCAAGGGAAGGACACATCCCAAGGTGAATGAAATGATTGGCTTAAGGATTCCAACTGAATTTAGGATAAGACAAATGTTTTTAAATTTTGTGGCTTTATATCTTGCATGGATATTTTGAGCTCTTTAGGATTTTATGGATTTATATCTCACATGGAAAGTGTAATCCTTTTCTAATTTTTAGGATATTTTGGATTGTTTTGAATATTTTTGGGATTTTTAATCTCAATTAAATGGAATATTAAGAGATGTAGAATGTTTTAACTTGTAATATGATTAGAGTGTGGGAAAGGTAACTCCCAAAATGATGAGAGTGTGGCTTATAATGTTGCAAAATGGTGAGAGCATGACTTAAGATGATCATAAAATTGGTGAGAGCATGAAATAGGGGTGGTAGAGCTAACCTATGAAACTGAGTGTTGCCTACATAGTCCAAATGGACCTCAAGCAATTATAGCTCAACCTATAGAATGGGTAATAATAAAGAAAGAAGGAAAAATGGATAATGTTGGATGATAATGGATGATAATAAGGGAGATGACTAGGAGTCTCTAAGGACCATGTCATGTGAGAACCAAATGTGTCTAATAGTCAAATTATCATGTAGGTAATAACCCAAAAGGTTTCCCAAAATAAGTCTTAATATACCTTTCACTTTCATGACAAGTTTAAGATGGGAAGATTAATGGTCATAATAATATGTGTTGGGCTAAATAGTTTTGAATGGTTAAAATGGTAAGAATTCTAATAGAATGTAATGGTAAATATGGCTTGAATGGAATGATTTATAATGTAGATAGGGATTGTCTTAGGTGTCAAGGTACTTGCATACAACAAATTATTCATGCATGATGCTAGAAATCTAGTTTTCATCATGATACTTGCCAAAGGTGCCATAAGCATTGTTTTCACCATTGGATGAATTATTTCTCTTTCTATTTTGATTTTAATTTTAATTTTTTATTATTTTTTAGTTATTAACATCTTAACTTGATGGATTATTATGATATGCATAATGTTGACCCTTTATTGTCTAGCCAATATCTGCTATGAATAGTAGATCTATTTAAATCCTATTATTGATGTGAACTACATTGATACTATTGTGATCTTTATTGGCCATTGATTATGCTTCCTTAAAATATTTAAATAAGTTGTCTTTGTAACCTCTTTGAAAAAGAGTGCTGACAACAAGGATAATTAAGGTTAGGCATGGGAAAAATGGTATGATTTGGTGATGTAATGTAGAAGTTGAATGAATGATAAAATCACAATGAAATCTATAATGACTAAAGGACAAATTAAGATTGGTATTTTTAGTCACACACATTGTTTTTTTTTCCAAAATTAACTTGATATTCGTTGTGTTATAGACAATATTGAATTCAATAATGTCTTCATCGATAAATGAGGAACTAATTAGCTCTATTATTGGTGCCTTAAAGACAATTACCCCAACAAATTCTTCTTGATTATTTTGATTTGGATTGTCTGATAGCATATTGAATAAGGTTTCATTAAGGGATGTTGATAATTCATTTTGATTTTCCTTTAGTACCTTAAGCAAGGTTTCACTAAGGGATTCTAATTTTTTTATTATTACTAGTGCCTCAATTAAGGTTTCACTAGAAAATGTTGAGTTTAGACTTTGATTGTCCCTTAGTGCCTCAAAAAAAGGTTTCACTAGGAGATTGTTCTTTTAATTTAATTTTATCTTGGATCCCCATAAATTTTTCCACTGAGATGTCACTATGGAAGGAGTTGAAAATGTGTGATTCAATTTATGCCAATCAATAGATATGCAATAATGGATGTCAATATAATGTCTAGGATGGTTAATGGTAGAGGTAATCATAAAAATGGATTGGTACATGGTTCATGATGAACTTGAGCTGGATTGGATTGGCATGGTACATGGTTCAAGATGAACATGATTTGGATTTGAATGGCTTGGTATAGGACTAGTAGGGTTAAAGGAGACCTAATGTGAAAAATTGATTCCAACATGGGTTTAGAGAATCCAAATGGACCTGATTTAAATGGGTTTTATATAGATAGTATAAATGTGCCATGTGAATAGTGTAAGGGTACAATGGGCCAAAATAATGCTAAGATGGGGTAAAGATAACCTAAAAAGTGGGAATGGTAATGCCTCATCTCATAGGTGTGGCATGAAACTATTTTTTACTTTGGTTTTGGCCTTGAATTATTTTTGCATTTGGATACAAATGGGTTTTTGACATAACAATCAAGTATCAACATGCAAGTCATCACAAATGTACCTTAAGAATTGACATGAGATTATGACATAATCATTGATCCTTTTGATAAACTTGCCTTTGAGAGGATTTAAAAATTTAATGGTTCATTAAGTAATTATAATCAATTATGGTGGCATTTTAATTCCACCCCTATCAAATGTTTATACAAAAAGGCGATCTTCAAGCATTGTTACTTGTACACCCTTACATCAATGAGATATTCATGAAAAAAGTGGCTTGTATTCTAAGTTTTTGATTGGCAAAATAGATGGTCCCAATATACCTTTCACTAAATGGGAGGTATAAAATAATCCATCAAATAGATGTGAGATTTAGTGGGCCATTATATAAAGGGTCTAGTCCCTCGGTATAACCACTTCAGTGATAAGGGTCTTAGTGAAGTTCTATCAATATAATCAAGATTCGAGGGAAATACTAACTAAGATACCATGAGCATTACCTAAATTTGTAGACCTATTCAGATAATAGGGTTGGTATGATGTTAAGATGTGACTTCTTAGTTCAAAGCAACCCTAAGATTTCATAGGAAAGTGATGAATTCCACCCTGTGTGGTAAAAAAATAAAACAAGAGAAATATATTTTTTCTATTTCTCAGGACCCCACAGATGGGAAAAATAAGAGCATACTTCAAAATTATTTTTTAGGTAGGCAAGCAATCAATTAAAATTATGTATTTTTAATCATCTAGGATCCCTAAAGGGTGTAAGGGGAAAGCATAGGCATAATGGTTTAAACTCATAAGAATGGAAATAACAACTTAAGAAACTAACGAAATGCAAGTGCTCTTAGGAACACCAAGTCAATTTAATAGTCCATTGCTAAGCACCAAATAGAAAAGATGAATGAAATTTTCCTTGTTAATTATGTAAATAATCTTTTAAAGATATCAAAACTTGAATAAAATATGATTAAGCATTCAGACAATGATTGTGGCTATCTAAGGAAGTTGAATTCAGTAATTTTTAAGTCTTGAGAAAAATCACATAGGGTGATCTCACCATTTAGTAGGGTTATCCCATCAATTCTAAGTCAATACAATTGGTCTGTAGTCAATCAGGAATATAGTTTTGGTGACTTCTTCAATTATTAGGATGACCTTATCATTTCATAGAACAAGTTCATTATTTCAATAAATGACATAACAAGAACCATAATTTTTCATTTTAGAGACCTCATCATTTATCTGGTGAGTTTATTGATTGTAGGTTGATCCCACAAATTCATAGGTCAAGTTCACTGATTACATGAAAATAAAATAAAATATATAATATTAACTTCATCATTTATCTCTTGACCTCATTGATTTGCAGGTCAATCCCACCAATTTGATGACCGAGTTTATCAATCTATTAAACACACATGAAAGATAGAGTAATAAAATGTGATCCCACTTATTCATAAGCCAAATTAATTTTTAATAGGAATAATCTCATCAATCCATAGGGAAGTATTTATGATAAGCAAAAGATAGAACACAAAAAATTAGAAGAAAATAAGGAAAAATTAGTGTAAGATAACAACCTGATTTGATAATCAACAGACCGAGAATGATTGTAAAGAGATTTGTGGGGTTTGTCATCACACCAAGTGTACCAAATGGTAGATTAATATTAAAAAATATCCTTTTCCTTTATAAGTGACCAAAATTAAAAATAAACATCAAGAACTAACATATTAAGCCTACTTCCTTGCTTGGACAAGATATAAAGTAAAGAAATAAACAAGAAAGCATGAACAAGATAAGTTATACCTTCCCCATGGACACTTCCTTCAAAACAAATCCAAAAACATGTTTTTGCCTAGATATAGAAGTAAAAATCTTTGGCAATGTCATTTACCATGACCTTCCAACATTTATTGAAACAATTTTGGATTGGTTTGTGAATGAGTTAGAAGAATTGGTGAAACTTTTAAAATGATTTGTGCATAATGTCTTTTCATAAAAAAACTTATATTTAGTCTATGGTGACCTTGGTATTTATATGTTTTCTATATTTATTATGGCCTTAGGATCAATATCAATATGAGTGGTTGTAAATGAATTCAATTTTGAAGACAAATGCATTGATTATTTGGAATTAATTAGGCATGGCTTTCCAAATCCAGATATCTGTTTGATATTTTGTAAGTGCTTGATAGATTTCATGATGAGATCATCATTCCTGATATTTATCCATGGTGTCATCATTTATGATATTTGTTATGATGTCATGATCTACTTGGCCATTTTTTATGACGGTTGAGGAATAAATCCAATTAATGAATTTAGAAAATAACAAATTCTAAAATCTATAGATTTTACTATTAAAATAAGATTAGGTTAATTAAGATCAGTTAATTAACTTAATGGAAAGTGGGATGAACTTTTAAAGTCAAAGAACCATTCAACATAATTGATCCTAAAATGTCTCTTACACAATCATAATTTAACTTGGGATGAATTAAGTGAAATTGATAGTTATGTATGGTGCATTTCCCTAATTAAGGATGCTCCAATATATTTTAGAATATTATGCACATTAAGTGCACTAAAGAATTTAAGTATTTCAATTATTTATGTGTTAATGATATAAACCATTCTAATAGTAATTTTGACATGAGAGTGGTGAGAATTGTTTATTTACAGGGCTTATGAGGGACCTAGTTTGACCTTTCTTTAACTTTGAATTTCAAAAATTAGTCGTTATTTATTAGTAAGACACTAGTGGTAAGAGGGACACTCGAGGAAAGAACTGCAATCCCCTAGGATGCTACGTAGGTATTAGGTAGGGCCTAAGAGAGGTCTATGACTATTGGCAACAAGGTTGAGTACACTCATGGGTCATGTAATATCCTAGAAGAGTGAGTCTTTTGTGCATAAGGTGGTCTAGAATTGATCAAAAAGGCCCTAAGTTATGCCCATATCTGAGGGTGTGTAAGGGTGGTCATAAGTGCATTATTTTAGCATAAAATGTAAATTTATGTGACTACATGATGTCATCAAAAAATACTAACACAAACTACCTTTAAAAAAAACATTAAAATATTACTCATAATACTCTAAAATGTAGATGGTGCATTTGTGAGACCAAAATGCATGACAATAAATTTATAATGGCCTTCATGAGTTTTGAACACTATTTTAGGGATATCCTCATTTTTTATCTAAATTTGATGATACTCAGAATGAAGATTTAGTTTGGTAAAATAAATAACACCATGTAACTAATTTGATAAATAAAAAAATATTAGAATAAGGTATTTATTTTTGATGGTGTACTTTTCCCATACTCTGTGTCATTCTTGTGCAGAGTTTTTGAAGTGTCTTTCCATTTCTCATGGTTGTAAGTGTTAGGAACAATGATGCATAAACTCTTGAATTGAGGGTTTGGGCTTGAAAAATGTTTATCTCATCGAGACAAATCCAATCACTGCTAATATTCATAAGGGTGTAAAAATTTTCTATTTTTTTAGAGCTTTGAATAATACTATAGTGAAGGAAAAAAAATCTAACTAGATCACAAGTTATATTTTTTCGATCATTTATCTCTTAGGATAACTACAACACCATAATTGAAAAATAAAGCCTCATAAAATTTCCCAAATTAATGCTCTAATACCACTTATAATAAAATTACCTAGATATTTTACAATAATGAAATAATATATCACAAAATTAAGAGCAAAATAATCAAATTCATAACAATAATTAATCAAAGAATACAATACTTGATAAATATGACTAAGCCACTTCAATGAAACAACCTTCATACAAATACAATAAAAATAAAATTCATAATATAATAATAAAAAATAATTTAATAAAATTAGAAATCACATTATAAGGATTAATGACTAACCACTATCTCATATATATACTTTACTTAACCACCATTATTCCATAGACTGAACTTAATAAGAACATAAAGAAAAGCAACAAAATAATATGTAACTAAAATGGAGGAGGGCCAATTAAACGTGCGCACGTGTGTATATGTGTGAGAAAATATGCACGTATATGCATTGAACAAATTATACGTTAGAAGATATGTGTCTATGTATCTCTAAAGCTGATGGTAAAGTAGGTCAAGGGATAAGTACCTATATATTTTAGTATTAAGTGATAAGTATATATATCTATAGAGAATGAGTAAAGTATATATATATTTCTTTATGGAAGAGGATAATTCTTTAGATAATGTTCTCTAAATCCAAATCATAAAATTAAAATGATTTCTGGTGGCTTTTTCTTTTTGGAGAATGGGAACCCGTGTTGTGTTCTATAGTTGGTTAAAAGCTCCAATCAAAAGAATTCACTGAAAAATTTTAAAAAAAAACTTAATGCAATGAACTCTAAATTTGTTAATTTCTATCTATGGTCATGGTGAAATATAAATCCAACAACTATAAACATAAAAAGTGATGGTTATAGGATTACAGTCACAATTAAAAGTTTTGAGTGTTGCTAATATAAAATAGGTATCAAATCCATGAAGATATTCTCAACAAATTAGATTTCAATTAATTTCCTATAACATTTGTAATTGTCATTGATTACTATGTTCCTCATTTTATTTGGTGAGGACTTGAATATTTTTAAATTCATAATCTTTTTATAATTATTTTCTTTCTGAAATATCTCAATATTTTATTTTTAATGAATAATTGCAGGGAATAAAAAGGACAATAATACCATAAATAAAGTGGTGTGTATAATAAATGTATTAAGAAGGGGGATTTGGAATGGAAATGAAATAGAAATATGTTTCTAAAGTGATTATACTAGAGCATCAAATTAAAGTGAAGAGTGTAAGATAATTTAATCTTATTATATCATTATCATAAAATTTCTATTTATTCACAAGTGTGTCATGAAATTTTTTTTGAAATTTTTACTTGAACTTTATGGGGTGTACTACATTCATATTCTTTTTGGTGTAAAAAATGGAATGAGAAATCAAGAATCATTTAATTTATACTTATTTTATGTTTGATGTTCTATTTTTTACCCCAAATATATATATATATATATAAATTATCATAATTTAAGTTTTTATTTTAATTTAAATGATATTTTTTCTTTTTCTTAGTTCACAACAATAGATGGAATTGCAACAAGTAAATAATTACACTTTTTAGTAAGGCTAGAATAATAGGTTTATGTGTCCATATGTTAAACTTGATAACTCAATGACCGAGACTTCATTTCACAACACACGTGCACGCATGGGTGTGTGCATATGTGTGTTCAATCATAGAGTGAGATGTTGAATATATTTTCCAATCAATTTTTGTATGTCCACCATTATCACATCTCCCCAAATATAATGTATTTGTTTTATTGGGTTATGCTCCACTATGTGCCTTCTCCATAGTATTAACAAAAAAATTTGTTTTTCCCTTTCATGTACATGTAGTTTTATATGTAATGAATAACAAATGCCATGTACTTTTATATTAGATTCATACTTATACTAGACACTATGGCATTTTGATTTTATAAAAAATGTGTATGGGACAATATTAAGACAATATTGTGGTTAGTATGGCCTGCAATAAATTTTAGTTTAAATTTTAGTTCAATACTAAAAAGTGGTTTAACATAGGTTTGTAACCATTATTTATGAAAATAATTTATTATTTATATCTTTACACTATTTTACTTAAAAATTTAATCTATTATAGTTTACTTATAAAAATAAAATACACATAAAAAGTCATGTAAATGGTCTTAATAATAGTGAAAAATACATAATGAAATTTAAATGGATAATGTTATATACCATATTAAAAATGGTATAAATGATAATTCTCACAAAGATGTTGGACCACTTTTTTTACACTTAGAAATATTACCTAGGTATTTTGTTATTTGTATAATTGCATTATTATTTGTAATTGTGTACGTGTTATTTATTTGTCCAAAATAATTTTTAGTAATGCATTATTGGGTTATTTATATGAAAATAAAAATAACTAAAAAGAAACCCTGGCATTTGTTTTTGAATCCCTGAAGACTTGTGAAGAACACAATTTGTCATTGAGACATTATGTTTACATGATTCAGAAACTTTTTATATGATTCCAAATTTTTACATAAATTTGGGAACAATAGTTTTTCATGGTTTAAGGTAATGTCAATAGTGCTTTGTTAGATCCAATAGTTTTGTAGCATCATTTGAAAACCATTTTTTCATAAACTTCCTTGAAGATTTTTCTTAAATTGACAAACATTTAGGATGCCTTTTATATGACTCACATTTCCAACAAATTTCAATCATGCATTTTTTCAAGTAATTTGTGTCTCTATAGTATGATTTCACGTTCCCATAAATTTAATTTAGGCATTTATCCAAACAATTCATGTGCCTTTAATATTGTTTTGCATTTTACATCCATGTTTGAAATCATGTGCATGTTTATTATATGTTATATAATGGTTTGTTAGGTCAAAGGCTTTAAGAGTGTACTTTCAAAACCCTTTTTCTGCATTTATTGTAATAATTTCATTCCATTAAATCATGTCTCTTTGAGTGACTTTTAAAATTATATATTGTCAAGGTCAAATTTTATTCAAGTGTGTTTCATTATTTAAAAAAGTTTGAGAAAGTCATTTCAAAATCGTTATTAGATAAGTTATGCAATTGTTATATTCCTTGAAATTACATGTCTCTAAATTTTTTCATCAACCAATTATTGAAGGTTCTAGGTTGCATCCTAGCTAAGGAAAGGAGTGTTCATGTCCAAACCTCAAACCTAGCTCAACATGGGAATGACCTTAGGCTGTGAGTCACCTATTATTAGGCCAAACCTCTATATTTAAAGGGGATAGCTCCCCTAATTTGTCAATTCAATGCTCTTTCTAATACCTAAACCTATTTGGGATGAAAATGGAAGAGGAATTACATAAATGAGACCTACTCTAAAGTGGTGATGCACCATGAACTCATTTATCCACTCAACTTATACTCAAATGACACTAACAGACTAAACAAGGACTGAACCACTATCTACAATGGTCTCTAGGCATCAATATTTCATGTAGAGGTTGATATTTTATGGATGAAGCATGAGGATAGAGATAAAATTCTTATCATAGACACTTATAGTTATACATCCACTCATAAGCTTAACCATCAACTTTCTAACACACTACACAACCTGCATAAGACTTGTTAACAACTAGGTGAAGGCATTAAACCTGTAGAAGGGAAATAAAATAACTTAAGCATATAAAAAAATGAAGCACACACTATAATTTTATCATGAATAAATTGAATCAATCCATTACTTGTCCAAGAGGTCTCATAGAGTACAAGGATAAGCAGAGTTTTCTCATACCAACCTAAGGGATGCAAATAAAGGCATAAAGCCTATAATTTATAGTAGAGAAAGAGAGAGAGAGAGGAATAAGTGTGGCATGTAAAAGTGGATAAGGTTTCATGAATGACCAAGGTCCACTCAATCCTGTAGTTACATCAATTACACAACCTTTCTTTAAACTCTCATGCATTGGTTCTCCTTGATGGCTCCTTGAATGATTTGTTGGCATTGGAATGAGGTAGTGGAGAATGAGTTAGCTTTAGTTAATTTTTTTCAAAGGATTTACCATGCGTAAAATATTCCACTATTACTCCATATGGTAGTTATAAGGTAAATTGAAATGCAATTAGCCTCCATGAGGCATTTGAGTAGCCCATTAGCTTTCCAAATGAGGATTAAACCTTGAAACTACCTCTTTACTCATGATCATGGCCTTGAAGAGTAAATTTTCCCATTAATTATTACTTACATAACATTATACTCTATTTTTTATTTCTTCCTTATCCCTTATATGCCAAACTTGAGTCTTTTTTATGACCAAATAGGTCTACTAGGCTAATTAGGCATATTAGCCTAACTATTTGCACTAGGAAGCATTTAAATACCTGTAAAAGAGGTTGAGAACATATTAATACATGATATTCATACATGTAACAACACCCTATGCCATTTCATAAACTCTCTTGATCAAATAATGCCTACAATTTTGCCTTCCTTAGTTGAATAGGTCATCCTTCTTCAACCACTTATAGAATGGCTAATTTGAAGCCACTTGGAGAGGAATTTTTAACTGAATTTTTGGGCATGTTATGCCTTGATAATTTGAATCAAGTCCCATACTAACTATCCCAAATATTGGAATCAATCTAGATTTTCATATACCCCTCATTCTACTTAAAACTCTAAAAAATTATGGATTTATGATACTTCCATACCATGTCTTTATAATAAATTACCATAGGTGGAGTCCTATCTGAGTTTACTTTACCATCCATGATATATCTAGGTCGTTCTATGGTTCTAGGATGCCAAAACACCAAGTTTTTTGAAACAGGGTCTGTTTAGGGTTTTAGGGAGGTTTAAGAGTGTTCAGGAGTCTTAAGGATAGTTCATGAAGTACAGATGTTCAAGTGTGGAAAAAAATTCATGAATATAAATGGTACTAATCTACTCACCTTCCATGATTGGGTATGTTTCCCATGCAAAGGGTGGTTAAAGATACAAACATTAGAAAGTGACCGTAGGGAAGTCTGTAGACCATTTTTGAGTGACTAACTTATTAAAGTTTGTTCATAAAGATATACCCCTAATTCCAACCAATATTTCATTAATTTTAATTTCATAATTATACTTAAACTTCCCTAGGATATTTGGATCTAAGTATGCATGTGATGGAGTAGGTGAGCATTGGAAGATGCACCTCAAACTACCTGTATGTAGATGGATTAGTTTGAAATGGGTTTGAAGAGACTTGAAGAAATTTCCTCACTTCCCTAAACTTGGAAACTTATTTTTATTTCTTACACATCCTTATACATCTAACCTTTACCATTTAGTTGATTACAATAGCTTTCAGTGGTCCCAATATAGCACTAGGGTCTATGTGCAAGCCTAGATGCCTAACTATGGCATCTCTTCTTCAAGGTTTTTGATATTTAATCTAGTATTATACCTCTATATGAGGCTCAATAACCTTTATCCATCATATCTCATTGAAAAAAAACCCTATGCAAGTCCCCAACTATTCTAAATACACTATACAACATGGATGTGCTTTTAACCCTTTGAATGATTGTCTTAGACAAGCCTTGGTCTGAGAAAAAATAGTGGGTATGCCTACTCTTTTTATAGACCAAGTGAACATATTTGAATATTTAATAGGTCATGACAACCAATTTTACCAATTTTTGGGGCTTGGTCATACCTGGAAGGGCTCAAAACACCATTTTGGCCAAAAATGGCCTTAAACTACCTATTAATAGTGCACTCAAGCATGCAACTTTGCATATGGAATTAAAAATTGCCTCTAAAGGTGTTTTAACCATGGGTAGTGTTTACCATATTATTATAATGATCAACATGCCCAAGTGATAGCTTACCAATGTGATCTTCTTTAAATCTCTATCTTTCATTCAAATCCAAGTCTCTCATTAACATATGATTGTGTCGTCTCATGACTGTGAAATATTATTCTGCCTTTACAAAGGTAATAGACCTCATGATTTAACTCTTAAAAATTTCAAATTTTCTCTATTTCATATATACTTTACTCCTTAATTCAGATGGGATGGAAACACTAATATAAACTAGTAATGTCACCTACAACCATCTTCATGGATGATAGCCTGTAGGGGTCTATTAATAACCTTGTTTAGGATCGAGGTGACTTTTAAGGCATTTTAAATTCATGACATTATAATCCCATGTTACTATATACAACTTTAGGATTCACACTCCTTGATTTTCATACCAATCCTTATACCTTTGAATAGTCTACTTGATGTCTGTAGGGACCCTACTATAGTAACCTTAAATTCTGACTATAGGTACACATTTTTCATTCTTCAAACCCCTACATGACCTCAAGTGATCACATACCTCATCAATAATAACCTCTTCTAAACCTTATCCTCACAGACCAAGCCTAGGCCAAATAGTTGGTTGTAGGTGTGTTTTTTCCATCTTAGGTGAAGTGATCACCCAAAAGTTACCCCTTTGTATGGTTTGAACTTTTTTTCCTTGTATGGATATTTCCTCTTAGTCTAGGAAAGGTATAGATATCAACATATACTATCAATTTCATAAGTGTCGACCTTTCCTCATGAATTTCTATAGGGGTTTATGTATTAGGCCTGTGTGAGAAAAGGGTGATCTGAAATCACTTGAATTTCTTGTGTCATAAGCTTATATCATCATTCACCTTTTTGGATGTATATCCCTAAGATCTAAACCAACCTTTCATTCCTTTTAATGGTTTTCATAATGTCTGTTGAATACCTTGCTACACTATCCCTAAAAGGCTAGTTGTAGGTCTTGATTTGCTCTTTTGATTAGGTCTATGACCAAATAGTTTCAACACCTTATGATTTTATCCCTTTTGAGGGATAAAAATAATTAGGGATGTCCATTTTCATATTTCATACTTATGAGGGAGGAACAATGGGTGGATAAAGGTGGTGGTGGAGTGATAAGGGGATGAGAACATCAAAACATGGTGAAACACAGTAATATGGAAAGGTCATGAAATGGAAGGGAATATTATTTTAAGATCAACTACATTAACCTTGGAGGGTCTCATACATATACTTAAGCTAACTTGAAATTTTAGATGCATAAACAAATCATACAGTCTTAAAAAAGAACATTCAAAACTCAAAAAACCTTAATTTCCACAAGGAGACCTTAAACTCTGCTAAAAGGTGACAAAGTGGATTTGTAGACAGGGGGATAATTTATAAGCCTATTGGGGATACCAAGGGGTATATAATTTGTTCTAAAAAAAATTATTACATCTCATTATCACTTTAACACCATATTGCATGTTTTGAGCTATATTGGATATCTTGTAGATGCCTTTGAGCCATATACGTAGTCCCTATTATGTAGTGTCATCACATTTACTATTCAATTATTTCATTGATCCTCCATTCACATTTACATCATTTGTTTACCTTATTCAATCATAACCTATCTTGAAATGCTCTCATGGTAACTGTTGATTGTGTGTTACAACTTTGTATGGATAAAAGAGGGGCGTGGGAGTGATCTCAAGATGTAAAGATGGATTATGACCTATTTGACTATCTTTAACAATACATGTCCAACTTGTAAAATCATTAGTCATGATCAGAATGTAAATTTATGTAAATGAAATAAATTACCTTAAAATCCCCAAACTTACCTTAACTTCTACTAATAAGGTAAGTTGGGATTATTACTAAGCTTTGAAATTTTGCTTCCCATGTCTGTTCTCAGTTGGGTTCCTTAGTATCCTAGTTTGGTAAATGAATTAACCTAATACCCATTGTATTTCACCTAAATTGGATCTTTAAACCAATTTAATCACCTTTATTCTTTGGGTAGTAGTCTTAACTATTGTAGGTGTTTATTAGAACTGAGTTTTATCTTTATTCCCTCCACTAGGCTAGTAACTTTCATTTTAAGCACTAAGACCCTGTTTGGAGCATGAAACTTGAATGATTGGTCCTATTTCATCTAATATAAGTTACCTTGATCCATATTTTGGATGTCATGCCATGATGTATCCTTCTTATACCCTTTCTATAGTAGAATTGCTATAGGTGAATACCCATAGCATAAAGACACTTATGTTATCTTACACAACTTTAAAGTTACATGGAGGGTGTTCATTTGATTTGCATGCTATGGAAGTTTCTTTAAAATCCTCCAATCTCCATGATGAATTGTATATCCTTACCATCTTTCTCATAATTCTTTTACTATTGAATTCATGCATCTGGATGAGGTATAGATGAAATTTACGGAGTTCTTGATTAGGTGAGGAGTCTTTTTTTGTTGACCTTATCTCCTTTAGGTCTTCCTCACTTGGATATTTTGATGGAATTGAAATACCTTACATATTAATTGTCCATAAACTATCTCTTTTGGAGGCACTCAAACCCTTCCACATAGTACACCCTCTGTTCATGATGACTGGTGTAACAAAACTATAGATTAAACCTCATGGGGATCTGGTGGAGATTGTTATACTTGATGGTGAATGATGTGATGGATTTGAGAGGTAAAGGAGACATGAAAGAAACCAATTAACTAATAAAACACTTCAAACATTATCAATATTTTCACCTAAATGCACTAAAATCCTACAACTTCGAGAAACTCAACCGATACTCTATAAATAAAAGAAATCTTGGATTTTGTTTATTTTTGAAAGTTACACACCTATGATACAAGGGTGTGGGTGATGGATATGGTCTAGGTCATCCTTTTGAACAAAAATCAAGCACTTATTTTTATAAAAACTTCAACAATAGACCAAAACTATTGTAATCCTTAACCCCTGCACAAATAAATAAGCTCATGGGAGTGGCTAGATTGTTAGGCATTGTTCATAAAGCATAGGAGATGGATTTGTAGATAATTTATATGGATGAGATAGTCAAGTTACACCCTTTCACTCCCCAAAATCTTAGGTCATGAAATTCTCTTTCCTCGCCATACTAAATGAAAACCTAAGATGTTGCATAAGCTTCCAAATAGAGAGATGGAAAGATGGGATATGTTTTTGAAATCTTCAAGCTTTAGAGCTCAACTAAATCTTATATTTAGAATTGGAGGTTGTATGTATATCCATGGGATCATATAGAATGAAACCCTTGCAAGTACACCTATACGGGCTTGGTAAAAACACCTACTTTTAGCTTGAAACTACCACATTTACCCTAGAAGTTGATGAAAGAAAGGTGACAAGTGTTCACACAGCTAGATCAGGCATGTATGGACTTGTCATGATATTTTCAAACATTTTATTTTCCATCCAACATGATATTTCATTCAAAAACCACCTTTTGAATTCATAAAAGGAAATAAAACATAATGAAAGTGGGGTGTATGTTATGATTTGACCTTTCCACCTTTATTAGGAGTGTTAAAAACTATAGGAGGGTTAATGTGACTTGAATATTGTAATACATTACTAAAATGACCCCCTTTTACCACTTAGTACACTTGAACCAACTTGACTATGGTCATGAATGCCTAAAGTAACACTAGGCTTCAAAATTCATTTTCATTAATATTTTCAAATGAACCTTAAACAACACTAATAAGGGTAAATTCACCACTTGAAGGACATGTGAAATCAGTAGAAGACTGGAAAACCTATGACAAGATCAAGTTTTGAATGTAGTTTTGACCATTTTGACCTGAGGGTCAAAATTGGTCAAAATTTTTGGTGACTCCTAGGGATGACCAGCTTGTTGGTCAAGAGAACCTAGTGGCCCAAGTATGACATAACCCAAAGGAGTACAAACATGGACTACCCAACTGGCCTAGTACTCAAGGAAACTTCTTGGACTGAAACAACAATAAGACACACAAAGCAAAGAACAACACCTACTCCCAAGAGACACTCCTAATAAGACATAGACACAACAAAGGGGAACAAACTATAAGCTTGTGTAGACTACACTTATTTGAAGTAAGATAAACAACCTAAACAACTGGTATATACAACTAACCTCAATCGATCTTATCCCTCTTGGATCAAAGGGGAAGTTTTGTTGGACTCTTCTCCCATAAGAAATACAATGATGTGAAACAATTATATCTATGAATAGGAGACTTGGAGGAGCAATCCTTTTGTTAACCAAGTTACCTATGATTCTCTCAAGTGCCATATCAGCTGAAAATAGATGGCCTATGAAAACATAATCACTATTTGTATCAAAGTTTACCTCCTACTACTCTTGATTACTTTTGACCTCTTGAAGAGAGCTAGTATACTTTGGGACTTCATCATGGTGGTTGTCTCCTAGCTCCACAAGATCAGGGACCATTAGGCATTCACTTTGAATCACATAATCAAGATCATCCTTAATAACCTTAGATAATACTACAACTTCATCTTCAAGCTTCCTTCTTAGTTCAAATAACTCTTTCTTTAGCTGACTACCTACTACAAATAGACCAAGTCTCTCTTCTTCATGCTTTTTAAGCTTTACATATTGTTCACCAGGGAAATGGATAGCTAAAACTAGAATAAAAGGTCAGTACCCCTATTTAAGGACCTAAAATAAGTCTTCTTTTATTTTGGATGCCTCTTGAGATGGCATGTTTATTGAGATACCTTATTCTTACTTGGTGAACTCATCTTCTTCATTATGAATTGAGTTATGGTAGGCCTCTAAAAGAAGATAACATGAGTCTATGACTTCAAATAAGTCTTACAATTGATCTCTTTGGCCATGATCATGGAAAGGAATCTCAAAATAACCACATACCTCCTCTTGACTATCTAAAACTTATTGAAGGTTGTTTTGTTCTACCACTATTACTAGTTGTTAATAGCTACCATGATGAAGGGCAGTTGCCATGTCATCAAAGAGATCCTATAGGTTATCCTCATATTATCTAATGGTATCATCTACCTCTTGTGGTTCATCAAGTTCCTACAACTTATCATCTTCTACACTTTTGAAAATTGAAAGGTGTCCCTCCTTACTACGTGGTGTCCCTATTGTGAGCTCCTCTTCAAGGTCTGACAAGTCATCATCATAAGTTGTGGATTCAACATGATATTCATTAATTACATTTTCAAGGAGTGGCATAGTATATTCTTGGAAGGACTCTAAGAGAGATGATATATATGCCACTTTTTCTTCATTTAGTTATTTGTCTTTAGCCACCATGCTCTCCTCCTTTTGCACATTGGTTTGGATAGATTTCCATGAATGAAATGTTTTAGGATTTTGAACAACCTTAGTTTTTATTAACTACTTCTCTTTCCTTTTTTATTGCAACACTTGATTCCAAGAGGGAAACTTAGGCTCATGAATTTATTGTATAGATTATAGTGTTGCTTGGGGCATGAAGGGAGGTATGTACAGTTGAGATTATGTTGATTTTTTAGCTTCTATGGATTGATGTAGATGTTAGTATGCAACCTCAATTTTATTGGTGAGCCATGCTTAAAAATTAGACCTTGATTGATCATGATGACTAATATTTTCAATGTAAACCTTTCCTTCTTCTTCGACCCTTCTTTGGATAGATTTCCATGATGGGAAAGTTGAGAATGATGGTGAGGGGTTTTGAGGGTATTGATATTCAATTGGTTTCAACTTTTGAAGGGTGGTGGGTAGTTCAACATGAGGTTGGTATGGGGGGAAGGAGAGGGAAGAAAGTTGGTTTTGGTGTGTTTTTTACCCTTCATGCATTGCTAACTTCTCCTCAATCTTAGAGATTAGTCCCTTTATGTTCAACATATCATTGTTTCCTCTTAGATGAACCTCCTTCATGAGAAATGACTAGTCCCTTTTGGCCTAATACAATGACACTCTAACACTCCTAATGACATAATTTTATATCTATTTCTAGTACCCCTTCAATGTATCAATGTCCATCATATGCTTCTTATGGTCAAATAGAGCTTGTTTAAGGCTAGATATAGAATGACTTAGGGTATGAGTGGGCTGGTCAAGAATGTCATGTTACTAACATGATTGATCAGTTTGGTAATTAGGTTGCAGAGGAGGTAGTTGAAGCTCATATTAAGGTTGATAATCTTGGTAATATGGATACTCATCATAGGGATGATAAGGGGGAATGTATGGTTGATAGGGGTCAAGATAAGGTTTCCAAGGATTATGATGGAATTGGTAAGGGTTATAGGAATGTTCATAAGAGAGTGAATAACATTATTCTACCCCATATCCATCCATACTTAACCATCAAGCACATGAGTATGAATGAAACTAGGAATGATAATCTTTCTTACCCCTAAAGTGTAGACTTGCTATGACTTTGTTGTAACTTTATGACTATAACTCTACTGATGTAGTGCTTTAATATCTCAAAGATGTATGTAATGGTGTTCTTCCACAGTATCAAAACATGCTTCAAATAACTTGAATGTCATCCCACTAGGCATGTCTGAAGTGTTGGAGGTTCTAGGTTGCACCCTAGCTAAGGATAGGAGTGTTCATGTCCAAACCTCAAACCTAGTCCAACATGGGAATGACCTTAGGTTGTGGGTCACCTATTATTAGGCTAAACCTCTAGATTATAGGGGGATAGTTCCCCTAATTTTTCAATTTAATTCTCTTTAAATACTTTAACCTATTTGCAATGAAAAGGGAAGAGGAATTATATGAATGAGACCTAATCTAAAGTGGTGATGCACCATCAACTCATTTATCCACTCAATTTAGACTCAAATGACACTAACATACTAAACATGGATTAAATAACTATTTAAAATGGTCTATAAGCATCAATATTTCATGTAGAGGTTGATATTTGATGGATGAAGCATGAGGGAAGAGAGATAAAGGTCTGATTGCAAATAATTATAGTCATACATCCACTCATAATCTTAACCATCAACTTTATAACACATTACACAACCTGCATAGGACAATTATTAATAACTAGGTGAAGGCATTAGACCTGAAGTAGGGAAATCAAACCACTTAAGCGTATCAAACAATGAATCACACACTATAAGTTGATCATGAAGAAATTGAATCAATCCATTACCTATCCAAGAGGTCTCATAGAGTATAATATCAAGTAGAGTTTCTTCATACCAGCCTGAGGGATGTAAATTAAGGCATAAAGCCTATAATATATAGTAGAGAAAGTGAGAAAAGGGAAAAAGTGTGGCATGTAAAAGTGGATAAAGGGTTATGAATTACCAAGGTCCACTCAATCGTATAGTTACATTAGTTACACAACCTTTCTTCAACTCTCTCATGTGTTTGTTCTCCTTGATGGCTCCTTGAATGAGTTGTTGGCATTGGAATGAGGTAGTGGAAGATGAGTTAGCTTCAGTTACTCTTTTTTAGAGTCTTGAACTTTCCTAAAATATTCCAATATTACTCCATATAGAAGTTACAAGGTGAGTTGAAATGCAATTAGCCTCCATGAGGCATTTGAAAAGCCCACTAGATTTTCAAATGAGGATTAAACCTTAAAACTACCTCTTTACTCATGATCATGGTCTTTAAGATTGAAATTTCCCATGAATTATTAGTTACATAACATTATACTCTAGTTTTAATTTCTTCATTATCCCTTCTATGCCAAACTTGAGTCTTTTTTATGACCAAATAGGTCTACTAGGCCAATTAAGCCTCATAGCCTAACTATTTTCTCTAGGAAGCCATGAAATGCCTATAATAGAGATTGAGAACCTATGAATACATGATATTCATACCTGAAACAATAACCTACACCATGCCATAAACTCTATTGATCAAAGAACACCTATAACGTTTCCTTCATTAGTTGACTAGGTCATCCTTCTTTAACCACTTACAGACTAGCTAATTTGAAGGCACTTATAGAGATATTTCCAATTGAATTTTTTTCATGTTATGCCTTGATAATCCTAATTAAGTCCCATACTAACTATCTTAAGTATTGGAATCAATTTGGATTTCTATATACCCCTCATTATGCTTAAAACTCTAAAAAGTATGGATTTATGACACTTTCATACCATGTCTATATAATCAAGTACCATGGGTGGAGAAATATTTGAGTGTACTCTACCATCCATGATATTTCTTGGTCATTTTATGGTGTTATAATTCCAAAACACCAAGTTTTTTGAAATTGGGTCTGTCTAGGGTTTTAGGGAGGTTTAGGGGAGCTCAAGTGTCTTAAGGATAGTTCATGAAGTTAAAAAATCCAAGTGTGGAACAAATGCCATGAATCTCAAGGGTACTAACCTACTCACCTTGCATGGATGGTTTAGGTTCCCATGAAAAGGGTGGATGAAGAGATGAATGTTAAAAAGTGACCCTAGGATAGTTTGTAGGCCATTTCTAAGTTCCTAACTTATTAAAATTCATTCATAAATATATTCCACCTAATTCCAACCAATCTTTCATGTAGTTTTATTCCATATGGATACTTAAACTTTCCTATGATCTTTGGCTCTGAGTGTGCATGTGGTGGAGTATGTGAGCATTTGAAGATGCTCCTCAAATTACTTGTGTATAGATAAACTAGTTTGAGTTGGTTTTAAAGATATTTGGACCAATTTCCTCACTTACCTACATGTATAACCTTCTTTTTAAGTCTTACACATCCTTATACATCTTACCTTGGCAATCAAACTGATTACAATGGCTTGTAGGGGTGTCAAGATGGTACTAGGGTCTGTGTGAAAGCCCATATGTTTGATAATTTCATCTCTTCTTCAAGGTTTTTTATGGTTGATCTAGTATTATGAATCTAGAGTATGCTAAATAACCTTCATCCATAATCTCTCATAAAAAAAACCTATGCATGTCCCCAACTGTTATTCAAACACTATACAACATGGATGTGATTTCAACCCTCTAAATGATTATCTTAGATAAGCCTTGGTCTAAGACAAAAAATGGGTATTACCACTATTTTTCCATACCAAGTGAACCTATGGGCCTATTTAATAGGTCATGACAACCAGTTGTACCAATTTTGGGGGATTGGACATGCCTAAAAGGGCCTCAAACTACCATTTTGACCAAGACTAGCCCCAAACTACCTGCTAATAGTGCACTCAGGCATGCAACTTTGCATATGGCCTTCAAAATTTCCTCTAAAGGTGTTTATTAACATGGTGAGTGTTTAACATATTCTTATAATGATCACTATGCTCAGGTGATAGCTTTCCAACATGATCTTCTTTCAGACCCTATCTTTATTCAAATCCAAGTCTCTCATTAGCATATGATTATATAGTCTCATGACTATGAAAGTGTTATTCTACCTTCAAAAAATTAGTATCCCTAATGATTTCACTCTTAACAATTTCAACTTTACTCTTTTTCATATATATTCTACTCCTTATCTCAGATGGGATGGAAATATTAATATAGACTAGTAATGTCACCTGCAACCATCTTCCATGGATGACTACCTGTAGGGGTCTATTACTAGTCCTGTATATGCGGTAGGTGACTTTTAAGGCATTTTAAATTAATGACATGATAATCCCATGTTACCATATACCACTTTAGGATTCACACTCCTTGATTTTCATACCAATAATTGCACCTTTGAACGGTCCCCTTGATCTTTCATGGGACCTTGCTATAGTAACCTTAAAGGCTGGCTGTAAGTGCACCTTTTGCATTATTAAAATCCCTACATGACCATAAAGGTATAAATCCCTATTATCTCATCACTTAAAATTCTTCATGGTGTCCCTTTACCCTTCACTCTTACTTTCAATACACAAGGTGCTATCCAACTCTGTCTCTAGTAACTTTACATGTTTTGCCCTCAACATGATAATTGTAGGTTCTTGACATGTTGTTGTAGATGTTTTTCTATGTTAGGCCCTATTGAAAGTATTAAATTATCTCACATTTATTATCTAATTCCTTGATCATCACTCATACCTTGTATTCTAATCAAAAACTTCACAGTCTCATCAAGCATAACCTCTGCTAAACCTTCTCCTCACAAACCAAGCCTAGGCCAATCAGTTGGTTGTAGGTGTTTTTTGTCATCTTAGGTGAAGTGATCACCCAAAATTTACCCCTTTTTATGGCTTGAACTTGTATTACATTGTATGGATATTGCCTCTTAGTCTAGGCAAGGTAGATATGTCAACATATACTAGTAATGTCATAAGTGTCCACCTATCCTTATGACTGTCTACAAGGATTTATATATTAGTCCTATGTGAGAAAAGGGTGATATAAAATCACTTGAATTTCTTGTTTCATAATAATATATCATAATTCACCTTTTGGTATTTATATCCCCCAAGATCCACACTTACATTTCATGCCTTTGAATGGTTTTCATAATGTCTTTTGAATACCCTACTATAATAGCCCTAGAAGGCTAGTTGTAGGTCTTGATTTGTTATTTTGATTAGGTCTATAACCAAATGGTTTTGACACTTTATGACTTTATCCATTTTTATGGTTACAAGGAATCAATGAGTTTCATTGGCATAGTTCATACTTAGGAGGGAGGATGAATGGGTGGATAAAGGTGGTAGTTTAGTGATAAGGGGACGAGAACATCAAAATAGAGTGAAACATAGTTGTATGGAAAGGTCAAGAAATGGAGGGGATTATCCTTTATAATATAAACTACATTAACCTTGGAGGGTTTCATACATATACCTGAGCTAACATTAAATTTTGGAGGCATAAACAAATCATACACCATCTTAAAAAAGAACCTTGAAAATGCAAAAAATGTTAATTTCCACAAGGAGACCTTAAACTCTACTAAAACATGACTAAGTGGATTTATAATTTTTTGTAAAGGCTATGATGACATCTCATTATCACTTCAACACCAAATTACATGCTTTGAGCTAAATTAGAGATCCTGTAGATGCCTTTGAGCCATATATGTAGTCCTTATTATGTAGTGTCATCACATTTGCTATTCAATTATTGCATTGATCCTCCATTCACATTTTTATTGTTTGCTTACCTTCACCAATCATAACCTCTCTTGAAGTACTCTCATGGTGACTGTTGACTATGTGTTATACCTTTGTATGGATAGAGGAGGGACATGGGAGTGATCTCAAGATGCAAAGATGGCCTATGACCTATTTGAATATCTTTGACAAAACATATCCAACTTGGAGAAGCATTACTCAACATCATAAGGTAAATTAAGGGAAAGGAATTAAATTACCATAAAACCCCTAAACTTACCTTAACTTTTGATAATAAGGTAAGTTGGGATTACTATTAGGCTTTGAAATCCTACTTTCCATGTCTGCACTTAGTTAGGTTCCTTAGTATCCTAGTTTTGTGAATGAATTCACCTAATTCCCATTGTATTTCACTTTAATGGGCTCCTTAAACCACTTCAAGCACCTTGGTTCTTGGGTTAGCAAACCTGAATGTTGTAGGTGCTTATTAGGACTAAGTTTTAGCTTTATTTCCTCCACTAGGCTAGTAACTTTCTTTTTAAGCGCTTAGACCCTATTTGGAGCATGAAAATTGAATGATTAGTCCTATTGAATATAAGATAATTTTTTTTCAGCCTTGGTTTGTATGTCATGTCATGATATCTCCTCATACCCTTATTATAGTAGCATTTTGTAGGTGAAGACCCCTATCATAGAGACACTTATGCTATCTTACACATCTTTAAAGTTCCATAGAGGGTGTTCATTTGGTTCACGTGCTATGTAATTGTCTCTCAAAGCTTAAAATATCCATGATGCATTATATTTCCTTACCATCTATCTCATATTTATTTTAATATTGAATTCATGCCTCTAGATGAGTTATAGATGAACTTGATTGAGTTCTTGATTAGGTGAGGAGTCTTTTTTTGTTGACCTTATCTCCTTTAAGCCTTTTTCACTTGGCTAGTTTTATGGAATTGAAATACATTACATATTAAGTGGCCATCAACTATCTCTTTTGGATACACTTAGACCCTTCCACACAGTACACCCTCTATTCATGATGACTGGTGCAATGAAATTATAGATTTGACCTCATGGGGAGCTAGTGGAGATTGTTGTACTTGATGGTGAATGGCCTAATGGATTTGAGAGGTAAAGGAGACATGAAAGAGACCAATTAACTAATAAATCAATTCAAACATTATCAATATTTTCACCTAAATGCACTAAAATCTTGCAACTTTAATAAACTCAGTTGATACTCTACAAATAGAAGAAAACTTGGAGTTTATTTGTTCTTGAAACTCCCACATGTGTGAGATAGAGGTGTGGGTGATGGAGGTGTTCCAAGGCATCCTTGTAAACATAAAACAATCACTTATTTTTAGAAAAACTTCAACAACAAACCAAAATCATTACAATCCTTAACCCCTACACAAACAGATAAGCTCATGGAAGTGGCTAAATTGTTAGGAATTATTCATAAAGCATAGGGGATGGATTTGCAGACAATTTCCATAGATGATAAATTCAAGGGACACCCTTTCACTCCCCAAAATCTTAGGTCATGAACTTCTCTCTCCTCTCCATACTGAATGAAAACCTGAGATGTTGCATAAGCTACCAAAGAGAGCAATGGAAAGATGAGATAGGTTTCTAAAATCTTAGGGCTCTAGAGATCTTATAAATTTTATATTTAGAATTGGGGGTGTATATACATCCATGGGATCATCTATAAGGAAATTCTTGTAAGTACACCTATATAAACTTGGTAAAACCACCTAGTTTTAGCTTGAAACTACCACATTTACCCTAGAAGTTGATGGAATAAGGGTGACAAGTGTTCACACAGTGAGTGTAGGAATATATGAACCTGTCATGGCACTTTAAAATATTTTATTTTCCCTCCAACATGATATTACATTTAAAAACCACCTTTTGAAATCATAAAAGGGCAATAAAACATAATGAAAGTGGGGTGTATGTTATGATTTGACCTTTCCACCTTTATTAGGAGTGGTACAGACTATATGAGGGTTAATATGACTTGAATATTATAATACATGACTAAAATGAACCCCTTTCACCACTTAGTATACTTGAACCAACTCGACTATGGTCATGAATGCTAAAGTAACACTAGGTTTCAAAAGTCATTTAGCTTAATCATTTCAAATAAACCTTAAATAGAAATAATAAGGGTAAAATGACCACTTAAAATACATGTCAAAGCATTATAAGACTAGAAAACCTATGACAAGGTCAAGTTTCAAATGTAAGGTTGACCATTTTGACCTGAGGATCAAAATTGGTCAACACCAACTTTTATCATCATCAAGATATGGTTGATAACACTTTATTAATTCCAACAGTTTGAGAACATCCTTTGAAACCCTTTTTTCCATTAATTTATTTGAGGCATTTTATCAAATTAAAAAAAGTTGAGGTGCCTTGTGTATAACCTCACATTTCCCATTAATTTTAATCTAACATTTAGTCAAATAATTTACATACCTATTGTATGATTTCACATTATTATAAATTTAATTAATGTATTTTGTCAAATAATTTTGTGAATTTTTTACAATTCCACATTTTTCATTTATGCTTAAAATAACTTTTAATTATATTATATCTTTGAGAATGATTCATTATGTAGATAGTTTGAAAGCATACATTTAAAATCCTTTTCATGCATGTCTTGTAATCATTATATTTTATGAAAGCATGTCCCCTTGAGGCATTTTGTGAACCAGATTTTAGAGTATACTAATAATTGCTAACATTGAATAGTATTATGGTCCAACACCATCCTTTTGTATGATTTCAAACTTTAAAAAAAAATCAGCTACATGTTATCATGTTCACCATATGTTTGGTGGTGCTTCATTAAATCCAATAATTTGATATCATCATTTGAAAACCTTTTTTACATAAATTTGTTTAAAGAATTTTCTTTAACTAATAAATAGTTGATTTGATTTTTGTATGGTTTCATATTTCCCATAAATACTAATCAAGTATTTTGTCAAATAGTTTGCATTCTTATTGTATGATTTCACATTTCCATAAATTTCATTAAGGAATTTTGTCAAACATTTCACTTTCCTTCTATATGATTTTACATGTTGCATTTGTGTCTAAAATAGCTTACATACCTATATTGTATGTTCAAAAATGTTTTGTCAGAAAAAATATTTTTACAAAGTACTTTCAAAATCTTTTCTATGTATTTATTGTAGTAATTACATTCCATTAAATGACATGTCTTTGAGGATTTTCATCAACCACAATTTTTTATGGTCAAAAGATGCTTGAGAATGTTTCACTGGATCAAAGTGTTTGGGAGTATCATTTGAAAACTTTGGTATAAATTTAGTTGATTACTTCTCTCAAACTGTTAAATATTTTGGCTTATCTTCTTCATGATCTCATATTTCTGATAAATTTCAATCAACTTTTTTTCAAATAGTTTATGTTCTTATTATATGATTTTACATTCCCATAAATTTAATTCATACATTTTGTCAAACAATTCAGATGCCTTTTGTATGATTCCACATATTTTAATCATGTCATAATTAATTTGCATGTATATTGTATGCTCAAGAATGGTTTGTTAGGTCAAAGAGTTTGAGAGCATACTTTCATAACCCTTTTTTTCATGTCTTAAAATCATTACATTCCATTAAATCATGTCTCATTGAGTCATTTTTTTCAACCATGCATTATCATGGCTAATGTATGTTTGAGAATATTTTCTTACGTTGAAGAGTTTAATAAAGTCTTTTCAAAATCCATTTTATGTAAGTAATAAAATTATTGTATTCCATGAAATCATGTCTTTTAATATTTTTTTAACAATATATTTTTTATTTTCATGGTATATTTCATAGTTCTTTGTAAAGTCCAATTGTTTAAGAACAATCCTTAAAAACCTTTTTTTTCACTAATTTGTTTGAGATGTTTTATGGAATGGATAAATAGTTGATGTACCATTTGTTTGCATTTTGTCAAATAACTTGCATACTTATCATATGATTTCACATTCCTATAAATTTCACTCATCATTTTTTGAAACAATTCATGTGACTTTTGTATGATTCCACATTTTATATTCATTTCTAAGTTATTTTGGGTGTTTTTTGTATGTTCCAAAACACTTCATTAGATCAAAGAGTTTGAGTGTATACTTTTAAAATTGTTTTTATCTATGCCCTATAATAATTATATTTTATGAAATCATATCTCTTTGAGGTATTATGTCAATCAAATTTAAAATCAACTATTAATTTATAACACTCATAAGGATTAAATTTTAAAATCTAAAATTTATATTAATAATAGTAATAAGATTCCATTAATTTCAATTTAAAAAAATTATGTGAAAGAGGATAGTCTAGTGAATTGACTTGACTACATGAAGCATGTAAATAAATTATAATTATAATTATATATATATATATATATATATATATATATATATATATATATATATATATATATATAAAAGTGTCATTCATAAAAAAATGTTATTAGATAAATAAAGGCACCGATATGCACATAGATAAATGGATGGTGTTGACTCCTAAGTCTACATGTGGTATTCAAATATAATTAATATAAATTAAATAAAAAAAATCAATCACTTTGTAGGAAATGAAAATAATTTAAATAATTAAAAACTTAATGTCACTTTTTAGATTGTTACAGGACTCAAGTCCTTCACACAAGTCTAGATTTGTTATTTATCTACCCATTGGGAGCACATACATAGATTCTTCATTTGACACATTTACTCATTTGGGGATATTTTATACACAATTATGATTACCAGGTTATATCATTCTACACTACACTAATTTTTGGTTGACTAATACTAATATAGAATTAGTTTATGTACATCTTTGCTCTTATGCATACTTGTATCACATGTTTATGCATATTTTCATTTCTAGCTTTCCTAGTTTAGACTTGATTGTGACTCTATACTTCTTTTATTCAAGGGCATTTACATATTCCATTATTCTACAGATCTATGCCACTTCCTTTCATTGCATGTATTATTTGGACATGTGCCCATGTCCTTATGTGTGCCTTCCTGATTGTGTGTGCAGACAAATGAACATGTCATTCCATGTGGATCTATGGAAACCTACCTATTATTTATGTATGTGTACATTTGAACATGTCCTTGTGTGTCTCATTTTCTTAGATTTAGTGACATGTTTCCATATGCCTTAACTTGTTCCCCTTGGGATAATTTGTGTGTCTCATGTGTTTTGTATGTATGATTTCATGTATGTGTCATGGCCATGACACTTGTCTCTTTATTGTTGCACACTCTAGTTTTAGAGCCATGAGGGACCTCATGCATCTTCCTTTCCTCCTTGGGTGCCTTGATGGACATCATGCCCCATCCCCCTAGGTAGCTACTCAATTTATTTCTCAAAATTTTTATTCATACACATGCTTACATTGTTATATCTATCTCGACAACTTTGTGAATGTTAGATCTAACATACATTGTACATTACAAACTTTTTCTCAAATTATCTTACATTTTGATATCATGTATGCACATTATATTGGTTTATTACACAAATATCATATATGATATGGCTAACACACATATTACAGATCTTTTTATTTTGAGGACAATTCTTTCATAGGATGCAACAACTCCCCTCAAAAGAGGGGGCATTCATAGAGGTTTATCATAGAGACCAAACTATTTGAATGCACTCAGAGTAAAATTTTCAGCACAAAAGCATAAAATAAAAAAATAAGTTTTATTAAAACACTAAAAATAGTCACACATAGACCATATTCAATTGCACAGAGATCAAGCTATCCTAAAGTACTTAGACTATAGTTTTCAGCATATAGACACATAATATATATATATATATATATATATATATATATATATATATATATATATATATTAGTTTTAGGAAAACACATTGCGAAACAATCACACGTAGACCAAATTTAATTACATAGAGATCAATACAGTTAGACATTATCACCCAAAGTGCGACATTAGCACCATTGTAATTATTGTCTATATATGGTGATAGTGTCCACTAGCCTTAGTTTTAAAAAATTCTAGATTGGGTAGAAAAGTATAGTAGATACAATCCAAGTTTGCATAGGTTCAATTATAAATTACCAATTTTCACTCAATTTAACATAGATTCATATCATTTTGATTAGATTGGGGGAATCATGCATGGCATGATCACTCTTGTTTAAATATTAGATGCTCAGATATAGATTATTAAAACTCAATCCATAATCCATATGCATAGATATCAAATTTGGGGGCATTTGTATGGCACATTATTTTTTGTATGCTCACTTTTGCTCCATTTAATCAAATGGAATGGAAAACTTCATGTCATTATCTATTCATTCCAACATATTTTATATTTGATGTCTTACATTGTTTGCAGTGATTAACATTACCGAGTAGTCCCTGAGCTACATACCCAAGTAACCACAGAGCCAATTTAGAAACAAACTAAAAATTACAATGTTTAAAAAGAAGCAATGACTTAGTTGAAACTGTGCCTATAGAGGGAATATAGGATTAAAACTTATTTTGTAGGGTCTTTGGTGACTATAAATAGGGTCCAATAACTATATCTAGGCCTAGAAAATAGTGTTATGGGGTGGACACTAATGGTAAGATTCTATAGTCCTCTTTCATAGTGCTCTTCACCACTCAGAATCTATAATTAGTGTTTTTGGGTTCACTATATCTCTATCTATAGGGATTTTGCTTGGTGTGAAAGCTTTTGATCATTCATAGAGACCACTATATCCCTGATTTAGCTTCAAAACCCTATCTCCTTACCTTGTCAAGTGAGATGCAATCAATTTGAATAAAAATGGGTCAGTGGTTAAAATTGGGTGAGTCTTGAACACCCCCATGTGTTGAGTGTTGCCTACATATCAATACTTTGAAGAGGGATCAAACTTCATGTAATTATCCTATGCTACAATGGTGTGTGAATATATTATGCAATATGATAAATATAGGTGAAAAATTAAGATGATTTAGTGCTTCAACCATAACTTGTCACCTAGAAAATGTGATCAATCTTGAGCTTTGGGTTATTAGGGTTGTGTGTACTCAGAATTGGATAAAATAGGTATTTTACACTCAATGTGTAATAATAATTCTAGTGATTTTATCTATATAAATATTTTGTGTACAAAAAGGATTTGAATGTGTTTATATAACCTTTTTTGGGAAACTCCTTCATGTGGGGCTTATTAGGGACCTAGGTTGACTTTTCCCTAACTTTGAATTTTAGAAATTAATTGTTATTTGGCAGGAAGATACTAGTGGTAAGAGGGACACTAGAGGCAAGCATTATAATCCCCTGGGGTGTTATGCAGGTGTTATGCAAGGCCTAAAAGAGTTATAAGACTATTGAAAACAAGGTTGATTACAATCATCAGTCATGTATCAAGATAGAAGAGTGAGTCTTGCGTGTTTAAGGTGGTCTAGAAGTGATCAAAAGGGCCCTAAGTTAGGTCAAGAGCTAAGTGTGTGTAAGGGTGGTCATAAGTGCATTGTTTTAGTATAAAATGTAAATTTATGTGACCACAAGATATCATCAAAAACACTAACACAAACTTCATCAAAAAAATCCTAAAAATAATATTCATAATACTCTAAAATGTAGATAGTGCATTTATGAGACCAAAATGCATGACAATAAATTTGTAATTTCCTTCATGAGTTTTGAACACTATTTTAGGGATATCCTCATCTCTAATCCAAATTTCATGATACTTAGAATGAATATTTAGTTTGGTAAAATGAAAAACACCATGCAATTCATTAAATAAATAATAAATTACTAGAATATGGAATTTATCTTTGATGTACTTGTTTTGAACTCCATGTCATCTTTGTGTGGAGTTTTTGGAGAGCCTTGCCATTTTTCACAACTACAAGTGTTAGGACTAGCCATGCACAAACCTTAGAATTGAGGGTTTTAAGATAAAAAAATTATACGTGTTGGGTGAATATTTTGTCGACCAGCTAACTGGTGAGCAAAATAGTTCTTATCACCACAGCATAGGGATATTGGTCGTCCAAGTGTGCAGTTTTACTACATCAACAGGGGATAAATCTCTCCTCTCATCAAGGGGAGGTTCCCTATTAAATATACAGAGGATATATATATATATATATATATATATATATATATATATATATATATATATATATAAGCAAAAAGTAAGACACAGGGGTGGGATAAACCATCCATCTCTCTTTTTTTAGAGATGATGCTAACAAATAGAGGAGAAATCTCTGGTGATTGGTGAAGGTACTTCTCTTCTTTCAAAAAGTAACATTCAGCCAAGAGCCAGATCCCTTCCTGGATAGTAGAAATCTTGGTGAAGCTATAGAAGGCACTTCTCTTCTTTCAGAAGTGCTTATTCTTGCAAACAACAAGAATCTTTCTGGTAGGATAAGTAATTGGTAACCAAAGGTACAGAGTAACTAGTAGCCTGAAATGTAGTGTAAAGTCTCAACCTCAGCTACCCAAAGAGTGAGATACAAAGAACAATGGGGGCACAAAGTCGTCCCAAGGTCCTTTACATAGAAAGAAACTAAAAACACACACTGAAAACAATTATGTCAGCACAAAGTCTGAAAGTAACTGGTTTCAAGACACCTTCTTTATCACTTCCACTAGCTCTGCTTGTTAAATTGCATAAACAAGAATACATTTAGGAAATAGACATAAGAATAATCTCCTAGAATGATACAAGCTATAACAGCGCAAAGTCTGAAAGTAACTTGCTTTCTGATTCAAACAAAGAAATATGATAAACAATCTGAGCTCAAAGTCTCAGTGATGCCTTTCAATTTGGGTAGTGTTTTGCTTCTGGTAATGGGAAGATCTCCCTTTGCATCGAATGAGAGATTACATTATATAGAGGCCAGGAGAGACTTGGCACTTTATCCTATGGAGTGACCCATGCTACACAATTAATGCCTTGGATGCATTTTTGATTCTATCAGGGAGGGCCATGCTGGAGCATGGTGGCTGCCTTAACTGTGGCGTGTTTGTTCATCTCTAGTATCTACTCTTGAGCCTAAATCAATCATTCCATCACCTGCTAGCTAAGAAACTGTCTACTCTACCTTTATGCCAAAGGGGACAAACAGGCTACACTTTCAATGTTTGTAGGCCCCAAATATCTATCCAGTGAACTACTTCACCTACTAGAATTAACTCTTGCTGAGTTTCCCTCTTTGTCTCTTCTTTCTCTTGGCCCTGGCCTTAAGGTCTTTGAATGCATTTAGGTCCACCTTCTAAGCCTGCAAAGATCAATCAGACACTTTATTGCCACAAATTTGACGTCCGCAGGTCTTTAATCTTTTGAAGGTTAACGGCTTAGTCAGTCGTCCTAAATTTGATGTTTATGGGCCTGTCATTCTCTTTAGCAACTTCTTTATGTCTTTCTCACTTGGTGGCATCCGTGGCTTTGAAATACGCTTATTAGAATAAGCTTTGAAACTTGTTAGACGCTAGAAGTGTGGATGTAGACACTTGGCAGCTTTCGCTACATTGGGATGGGACACATGGCGAGTTCCACTACTTTGAAATTGGTAGAGACTGTGTCTCAGCTTGTGACACTTGGCAGCTTCCACTGCACTTTGAGGCTCAACCCTTCCCGAAGGGGACTTGCCCTTTGAGGTCTTAAACAGGGTCCATTTTTTAGTGTTGAGTGTCCCCCGCAAGGGTACCTACCCTTTTGGATCATCTGGGTGGCCTTCAGGCTTCAATTTTTTTGGAGGACTATTATCCCTTTATTTCCTTCAGACAAAATGTCTGAAGGGATTCCTTCAGATAATTTTTTCAAAGTAAATATTTCCTTGACTCTGCATCTCTGCGTTGGGAGTGCTCCGTCTTTGACACGTGGTGCCTTCTGCTAATTTTAACCAATGGCACGTGGCATCTTCTGCCAAAATAGGCGAGGACATGTGGAAGCATCCACCTAATTCATAGGAGCTCTTAGAAACCTTTGAGAGTCTGGCGGAAGAAGACACGTGGCAGCTTCCACCAAACTCTAGAAACACTCACAGAAACAGTCGAAACTCCTTTCAGGCAATCATGCAGACGATGACACTTGCCAGCTTCTATCGATTCTCACCAAGGACATGTGGCATCTTCCACTGCATCATATTGAAACCTTCCACCATCGACACTTGGCACTTTTCGCTCTCAGGCTTTTCTTTCGCGCGCTCATTTCCTTACTGAGGCTACCTTTGAACCTTTTGAACCCATGAACTCATTGAACCTATGAAGCAGTTCAAGGTTCAATGGTTTGGTTGGTTCATTCTTTTGATTTAGCCGAGTCTCTTTGATATCTTTGAACCAAGCGCATTGAATCGTTTGGACGTTGAACCCGTTGAACTGATGAACCATAATGGTTCAAGGTTCAATGGTTCAACGGTTCAAACCTTTGAAACTCGTTAAGTGCTCAGAGCCGTGAAACCTTGAAACAATTAAACTTTGAACATTTGACATATGCGCTTAGCCCTTGCCGATGACGTTGAACCTTGAACCCATTGAACCAAAAATTGTTCAAGGTTCAATGGTTCAATGGTTCAATCCTTGCTTAGATGCTTGTCGATGGACATTTTTTATCGAACCAAGGCGCTGAACCAGTCCTGAAAATGACTAAGTGTTGGAAACTGGTTCTTTTGATTGGACTCGCCTGCAAAAGCCTTTGAACCTGTTGAACACGCTAATCCCTTTACTGAAAAAGCTTGAAAGATGAGGAATTTGAAAGCTCATAACAAATTTTGAGAAGGGAAGAGATTATTTTGGTCTGTTAAACCAAAATAGTTCACATGTTGTCCCAAAAATGAGAAGTATGTTTTTGGGGACAATAGTATGCACAGATTATACCATTGCGATCATCTTCTGAGATGCATCCAATGACCACTAATTTGCCCAAGGGTGAGAAAAAAATTATAATTTTTTTTTCAAAAATAGACTTTGAATAGTACTATAGTGATGGAAAAATAAATTCTTAATAGATCATAAGTTATATATTTGCGATCCTTTAGCTCTTAGGCGAACTACAGCCCCTAATTTAACAAATAAAGCCCCACATTTTTTTCCAAATTAACGCTCTAATACCACTTGTAATGAAATTACTAGCCAGCGAGAAAAAAATTAAAAAATAAATCCTAAAAAATACTTAATGATTTTTAAAAAAATTGAAAAAATGTATATGCACTACATATTTGCATATATAGTTGAAAACATATTCGTTGATTAAATCCAATGACCCAAACTCAAGATATTTTGAAGAGAAGATGAAAGTGTTTGTGACCTCTTTATGCCAAAAAGTAGGACAGAGTATTATGCTTTAACAAATAATTATAATTATACTTATATTAATATTAAAAATAAAATTGAATTAAAAATCTCAAAATTAAATGTAAAATAATTGGATTCATAAAAACAATTAACGAAAGAGTAGAATCCTTGATAAATATGACTAAACCACTTTGATGGGGCAACCTCCATACCAATGCAAAAAAATTAGAATTATCAATATGATAATAGAAAAATAATTCAATAAAAATAAAACTCACAATATAATTTGATCAAAAACTAACCACTACCTCATGTATATATACTCTATTAGCCATCATTATTACATATATCAACCTTATTAAGAATATATAGAAAAGCGACAAGATAATATATAATACATTTTATGACCTCTCCCTTATATCTACATAACACAAATAAAATATAAATATATTTATTTATGGAATATAAAATGATATTTAAAACAAAGTTTTCTAAATCTAAATCGTAAATATAAAAAGATTCTATTTAATTTAATAATAAAAAAAGGTATCTTTGTGAGAGTGGATTGTGTCAAAATAAATAATATATATTAAAAAGTCATTCTTACATATATGGTAGGTATATATCTCCATCGGCGGAGTTGGGGATGGTGCTTAAGTAATGTTTTTAAAATTTAAATTGTATAATTATTTCAAATATTATATTAATAACAGTAGGAAGATTCCATCCAATTTAAAAACAAAAACAAAAACAAAGAAAGATTTATAGGGAAGAGGATAGCAAAATGAATTGACTTGAGCGGATGAAAAGAAAAAATAAATGATATATATTAAAATGGCATTCTCGAAGTGGGGCAAAAATGTAGTTTGGCGAAATAAACGAACCGACGTGCCCATAATAAATACGCTTCAAATATAATATAATATTGTTTGGAACCCTTCATATTATATATTTTACCCCCCAATTGATTAATACGCTTTGACCGACCGATTTTATGTTGTGTTTGTTCTTTCGGCAATATTCAAATGTAATGAAAACAAATGAAATCGAAAAAAATGGGTCCCTTCGCAGGGAATGAAAACAATTTAAATGATTTTAAAATTTTAATTCGCTTCTTTGATACTCCCACTCCACAAGAAATGGGAGTCGATTGGATAATTTTTGGTTGACTAATACTAATATAGAATTAGTTTATGTACATCTTTGCTCTTATGCATACTTGTATCACATGTTTATACATATTTTCATTTCTAGCTTTCCTAGTTTAGACTTGATTGTGACTCTATACTTCTTTTATTTAAGGGCATTTACATATTTTATTGTTCTATAGATTTATGCCACTTATTTTCATTATATGTATTATTTGGACATGTGCCCATGTCTTTGTATGTACTTTCTTGATTGTGTGTGCAGACAAATGAACATGTCATTTCATGTGGATCGATGGAAACCTACTTATTATTTGTGTATGTGTAAATTTGAACATGTCCTTGTATGTCTTATTTTCTTAGATTTAGTGACATATTTCCATCTCTCTTATCTTGTTCCCCTTGGCCTACTTTGTGTGTCTCGTGTGTTTTGTATGTATGATTTCATGTATGTGTCATGGCCATGACACTTGTTTCTTTATTGTTGCACACTCTAGTTTTAGAGCCATGAGGGACCTCATGCATCTTCCCTTCCTCCTTGGGTGCCTTGATGGACATCATGCCACATCCCCATAAGTAGATACTCAATTTATTTCTCAAATTTTTTATTCATACACATGCTTACATTGTTATATCTATCTTGACAACTTTGTGAATGTTAGATCTAACATACATTGTACATTACAAAAAATTTCTCAAATTATCTTACATTTTGATATCATGTATGCACATTATATTGGTTTATTACACAAATATCATATATGATATAGCTAACACACATATTACATATCTTTTTGTTTTGAGGACAATTCTTTCATAGGATGCAACAACTCCCCTCAAAAGAGGAGGCATTCATAGAGGTTTATCATAGAGACCAAACTATCTTAATGCACTCAAAGTACAATTTTCAACACAAACGCATAAAATATAGAAATAAGTTTTAGTAAAACACTGAAAATAGTCACACATAGACCATATTCAATTGCACAAAGATCAGGCTATCTTAATGTACTTAGAGTATAGTTTTCAGCATATAGACACATAATATATAAATTAGTTTTAGGAAAACACATTGCGAAATAATCACACGTAGACCAAATTTAATTGCATAGAGATCAATACAATTAGACATTATCACCCAAAGTGTGACACTAGAACCATTGTAACTATTGTCTATATATGGTGATAGTGTCCACTAGCCTTAGTTTTAAAAAATTCTAGATTGGCTAGAAAAGTATAGTAGATACAATCCAAGTTTACATAGGTTCAATTATAAATTACCAATTTTCACTTAATTTAACATAGATTCATATCATTTTGATTAGATTGGGGGAATCATGCATGGCATGATCACTCTTGTTTCCATCTTAGATGCTCAGATATAAATTATTAAAACTCAATCCATAATCCATATGCACAGATATCAGATTTGGAGGCATGTGTATGGCACATTATTTTTTGTATGCTCACTTTTGCTCCATTTAATTAGATATAATGAAAAAATTCATGTCATTATCTATGCTCTTAATCCAAACACTATTCATTCTAACATATTTTATATTTGATATCTTACGTTGTTTGTAGTGATTAATGTTAGGTTGTGGAGCTAAAAGCTTCACCAGGATGCAAACAAAAGAAGTTACGGAGGATGCAAAGTTACAGAGAGTTGCTGAATGCGTTGCAGGGAAACCGGCGTCGGTCTGATCAACCGACGTCGGTCAGATGGCAGTGAGGAAGCAACTGGCATCGGTCACCAGTCGGCCGACATCGGTCATGGAGGAGTCGACGTCGGCAACCTGTGTGAGAACAGGCAGTTTGCATGTTGATCCCGGAGAGTCTATTTTTGGACTGTTTGTTTGCATGTCAAAGGCTAGTCTTAGTCTTGAGTTGCGTGTCTAATTATTGTAATTAGGTTAGTCTAATTATTGTAAGCATGAGATCTATATATAGACTCATGGGTTGTATTGTAAATTTGTAGCTAGTGAGTAAGAGAGCAATAAGCTCTTTCTGAGAGAAGAGAGCAATGGTGTGTTCCTCCTAGTGCCACAGTACCAAGGTGGGTAATGGTTTGGAGAATCAAAGGGTTCTTCGTATTTGTATGATCTTAGTCAGCAGGATAGCATGGCTTCTTTTGGAGATCTACAATGGTGAGTAAGGTCTAGTGATTTGCAGGTAGCAGCAGAGAGCAGGAGATCTACTTGGAGTACGGTTGTGTACTTGGTGGACTGGCAACGTGTTACTGACTGGTTGGAGAGGTGAACATCAATTCTGTATTAGAGTTGATTGTTGTGACCAAGAGAGAGAGGGAAGAAGGTCTTGAGGTGTGGCGAACCTTTGAGGTGGAGGAAGAAGTGGCATCTTCCTTATTGTATATTCTTTTGAGTGATTATTAATACAATTGTGTATTGTCTCTCAATTCCTGTGTTGTTTCATATTTCTAGTTACTTATTGATTCTGGTTAAATTCTGTGTTTAGTTGCTAATACAAGAAGTAATCATATGTGCTCTATTGGTAGAGCAAGATCCTGACTAAGTAGGCATCGGAGCATGTTTATTGTTCTAGGTTACTGACAAGTGGTATCAGAGCTTTTGGTTGGGTTGACTAACAGGTGGTTCAGATCTGGTAGTGTTTTTGATTACAGGTCACTCACAGGGGTTTCAAATTGAGTGGGAGTATAGCAATGACAGAAGAAAGTAAGCTACGAATAGAGAAACTGAATAGCACGAATGGTCTAATTGATGAAAAGAAAGAGCAGGTAAAAGGAGATTGTTGGTCGGTAGAAGATCAGCGTGTAGAAGCAGATGTTGCAGGGGTCGTTGCACAGGTTGCTTTGGATAAAATAGAATCTTTGTTTACAGATTCTTTTGCCTCTTTCCATGCAGCCCGAAATAGAGCATCTTTTCATAGGTATGTCTTTGGAGACTTTGGAGAGATTTATTTATGGGTTGGAGAGCCTTGTCAGATTATTGACGAAGGGGAAGTGAAGCTAAAATTGCAGATAGATGACACACAGTGGTTGAAAGAAGTCATGCAGGTAACAGTCTTGGAGATGAGTCTAATTTTTTCAAAAAATTTGGGTGATGGGAGATGCACTGTAACTCTGACAGCAGATACACTTGAATTAGATGGTGGTAAGAAAGTATGTATCCTTTATCTATCTACTTATATTACTGATTCACCTTCTGTTGCAGAGATGTGGCTTCATGGGCTTGGTCACATATGTAGGAGGGGAATGCAGGTTCTCAAGCGGAAGATAGATGTTTTTGACAAGCTAAAGAACTGGAAAGCCTTGGTGTTCATGGAGGAGATGACAGACAGAGATCAGGTGAGGAGACTAAATTATTTTGAGCAAAGCTATGTTGATTTGAACAGAGTTTTGATCCATGGAGAGCTCACGGGTAAAAAGTTATCACTCACAAATGAACACAGGTACCGGCGTCGGTCAAACAGTAACCGGCGTTGGTAGAAAGGATACCGACGTCGACCAGGGAAATGATGTCAGCAGTCAAGGTCAGTACAGGGAGCCGACATCGGTCGGGAGCAGACTGGGAGATGGCCGAGATCGGTCATTGGTACGGATGGTGGGCGGACAACAAGCTGTCAACAAGTCTCAAATGCTCATGTTGAGGTCAGAAAGGGTAAGTGAACCTCATATTCGTTGTTCACCTTCTTTATATTGCTTATTGATGGTCAAGAACCAGGAAGATGCGAAGAGGCAATGCAAGTAGAATCTAGATACAGTGGGAGCTTGGCATGGATGATGAGTGTGAGTCCTTGGAGAAGAACCAAAAAGGTATTTGTTGGTAGAGTTGTCAGCTGGAAGTAAGCACTGAGAGACGGAATGGATTCCCAAGTTAAAGAAGAGAGTGGATGGATACGTGAGACAGAAGGCCAAGGCATATGGTCTTGAGAAAGCTGCAAGACAGTGGTACAGGTTTGACAGGTGGATGACTAAGCATGGCTTCAGTCAATGTCAGTGTAACTATTGTGTTTATCTTACCAGGTGGATAATGATTGCAACATTATTTTGTTATTGTATGTGAATGGTATACTAGTTATAGGTTCAGAGATACAGGGTTTTGCTGAGCTAAAGGTAAGGTTAGTTCAGAGGTGTGTCATGAAGAATTTGGAGCAGCGAAATTCTTTGGCATAAGATACATTGATATTTTATCTCCAGTGGGAGCTGATGTGAAGATGGTGTTGGTGGGGTTCATGATGCAGGTTGCAGAATCGGAAAGCACACCAAGGGCTGGACAGTTCAAGCTTAGCTTGAAACAAGTGTTCAAAATCACATGAGGTCTAGCGTAGACCTGAGTTTTCACAATCAGTGGGAGTTGTCAAAAAGTATGGAGCCAATTCGGGGAAGGAGTACTGGAGGGCAGTCCAGTGGGACTAGCAACAGGTTAACATGTTATGCAGGGTCAAGTTCTTCACTACATGGATATGTAGGTTCGAATGTGGTAAGTTACTTGAATGACAGGCGTAGCATCACAAGTTGTGTGGTGGTTGGTCTTCAAGATTGATCTTGAAGAGGAATACAAGCCAAGGAATAATTTAGACGGTGTACAGGTACAAGTACAAGTGTAGCTATTTATCTCCAAGTGGAAGATTGTTAGGTTGTGGAGCTAAAAGCTTCACCAGGATGCAAACAGAAGAAGTTACGGAGGATGTAGAGTTGTAGAGAGTTGCTGAATGCATTGCAGGGAAACCAGCATCGGTCTGATCAACCGACGTCAGTCAGATGGCAGTGAGAAAGCAACCGGCGTCGGTCACCATTCGGCCGACATCGGTCATGGAGGAGCCGACGTCGGCAACCTGTGCGAGAACAGGCAGTTTGCATGTTGATCTCGGAGAGTCTATTTTTGGACTATTTGTTTGCATGTCAAAGGCTAGTCTTAGTCTTGAGTTGCGTGTCTAATTATTGTAATTAGGTTAGTCTAATTATTGTAAGCATGAGATCTATATATGGACTCATGGGCTATATTGTAAATTTGTAGCTAGTGAGTAAGAGAGCAATAAGCTCCTTCTGAGAGAAGAGAGCAATGGTGTGTTCCTCCTAGTGCCACAGTACCAAGGTGGGTACTGGTTTGGAGAATCAAAGGTTCTTCGTATTTGTATGATCTTAGTCAGTAGGATAGCATTGCTTCTTTTGGAGATCTACAATGGTGAGTAAGGTCTAGTGATTTGCAGGTAGCAGCAGAGAGCAGGAGATCTACTTGGAGTACGGTTGCATACTTGGTGGACTAGCAGCGTGTTACTAACTGGTTGGAGAGGTGAACATCAATTCTGTATTAGAGTTGATTGTTGTGACCAAGAGAGAGAGGGAAGAAGGTCTTGAGGTGTGGCGAACCTTTGAGGTGGAGGAAGAAGTGGCATCTTTCTTATTGTATATTCTTCTGAGTGATTATTAATACAATTGTGTATTGTCTCTCAATTCCTGTGTTGTTTCATATTTCTAGTTACTTATTGATTCTGGTTAAATTCCATGTTTAGTTGCTAATATAAGAAGTAATCATATGTGCTCTATTGGTAGAGCAAGATCCTGACTAAGTAGGCATCGGAGCATGTTTATTGTTCTAGGTTCCTGACAATATAGTAGATACAATCCAAGTTTACATACGTTCAATTATAAATTACCAGTTTTCACTTAATTTAACATAGATTCATATCATTTTGATTAGATTGGGGGAATCATGCATGGCATGATCACTCTTGTTTCCATCTTAGATGCTTAGATATAAATTATTAAAACTCAATCCATAATCCATATGCACAGATATCAGATTTGGGGGCATGTGTATGGCACATTATTTTTTGTATGCTCACTTTTGCTCCATTTAATTAGATGGAATGAAAAAATTCATGTCATTATCTATGCTCTTAATCCAAACACTATTCATTCTAACATATTTTATATTTGATGTCTTACGTTGTTTGTAGTCATTAACATTACCAAGTAGTCCTTGAGCTACATACCCAAGTAACTGTAGAGCCAATTTTCATTCTAGAGTTCTTGAGTGGATGCATAGCTAATATATATAGTTCATATTATAGTTACATATATTCAGTTACATTGCATAATCTAGTTACAAATACATCTACTACACATGGGTAGGTAATAATGGAGTCATAGTCTACTTGAGTTCTTGAGCCACCTACATAGGGGGGTTAGACAAGACATTCAATCCAGTCCAAGTTATTCATAGTGTACAGTCCATCGATCAGGGGTCGAAAATGATGGAGTAAAAATTTGATTGAGTTCTTGAGCCACCCACACATGGATATTGAGAAGGCCATTCAATTCAATCCAAGTTATTCACCGATTGATCACTAGCTACATGCACACATAAGTTTTCACCATATTTATGCATTGATTTGCATACCCAGTGAGGTGTATTCATTTGTTTCCTCTCTCTCTCTCTCTCTTATATCTTTACTCATTTTTTTCTTTGCTTTTGATATCTCATAAGTAATGACTGATCTATGTATGTTTCATTTGTATGACACATAATGGAACATGCTTCACATGCCCAGATCTAGATTCACAGGCTTCACCTATCTAGTAAGTCTAGGTACGTTGCTTTTATTTTATCCTAGTATTTTCACTTTGTTACATTTATAGAATAAATAAGGGGAAAATGTAGTCACCTAAAAATGTCTTGAGTGCTAAGAGTTTTACTTGAGACCACCTATCCACAGGTTAGCCCTAGACTTATTTTAGGGCCTATTTAGACACTTGACTATCCTTCATGTGGGCCACACGCATCCCTATATATCCCTAAGGTAGTCCCATACCCTCATCTTAAAATATTGGCCCCCAGTCTTAGGTTTTAACACCTGGACACTAGTGCCATAATTGGACAATAGCATCAATGGTATAATTGGACAATAGCATCAATGGTACTAGTATCCTAAGTTGGCCGCTACTATCCATTCCCACCTTTATTCTCCAGCATATATCTTTTCAAAGGGGAAACCACCTAGGGTTAGCCTAGACCTCTTTTAAGAGCCACACAAACACTAGAATAGTATATATACATGAATTTTAGCACTTTATTCACTAGATGTAAATCAAATGCAAATAAAACAAATTAGCTCAAAACAAGTTGTAGACAATAAAGGTTATCAATCATATTTTCCCCTACTTATTCATACATCCATCTACAACCATCCCAAGATTAAAATACATAGATTTCTAGTCTCTAACATCACTTAAAACACTCAAACTGACATTCATAATAGATTCACTCGTACTTGCACTAGTACATAGGTGGGAGAACTACATTGAGTTTGATCCCTCCTCATAGTATTGGTAAGTCAGAAACTCTCATCACAATGGGGTGTTAAGGATGTCCAACCTACCCCACTAACATCACACTTTGATACTTGTGCCAATTGAATTCTGTAGTAACATGAAGGTTTAGGGTTTGCATCTAAAATTAATAAAAATAAGTCATCAACAGGGAATCAAAACTCATACATATAAGAATATGCTTGACAAACTCAGATACAAGTGTACCTAAAATCTTGGTATAGTTATGTATAGAGGATACTAGCATAACAAAAAAGACACTAACACCAATAACGCTATTTTTCAATTAGGGTATTATTGTCTAAGAAGGGTTTTAACACCTAGATATTTTTTGTGATATTTAGATCAGTTCATGTCCTATTTTACAGCATCCAGATATCTCATCTTAGTTAATTTCCAGCTAAGTACTTATTTACATCATTTATTACTATTTTTATAAGTACCAGTTTAACTCAGTTCTCTTACAAATCAATGATCGTATTTATTACATATTTATACCTTGATTTACTATACTCAGACTTTTTAACAACCTAGAGCTTACACTCCATAACTCTAAAAAGCTAAATCAGAATCTTTCTTCAAAAAGGCTATGAGTGGTATTGCTATGCTGCCATAAATTTTTACATATTTAAGTTACTAGCCTGTTAGCCCTACAAATCTATGAGGGTTCCTGAGGGTCTTACAACTTTCCATTCCATCATAGCTTTCATATTCTTATGTTTGACCCTAACTCATTTATGTGAAATAATATGACCCTAGTACTCCACTTTATGGAAACCAAAATCACATTTGGAAGGTTTGGCATAAATTTGATGTTATTCTAGAACTACCAATTCCTATTTTACATACTTCAAATTTTTTTATCAAGTTTTGTTGTAGATTAAAATGTGTTTTATCAAAAAAATTATTTATATAAAACCCTGGATGACAAACTACTATGCAAAATCAAGAGAATAAAAATATCAATAAATAACACTCGCTGATTTGAAACTAGTGCAATCTAGAAACAAACTAAAAATTACAAGGTTTAAAAAGAAGTAATGACTTAGTTGAAACTATGCCTATAGAGGGAATATAGGATTAAAACTTATTTTGCAAGGTCTTTGGTGACTAGAAATAGGGTCCAATAACTATATCTAGGCCTAGAAAATAGTGTTATGGGGTGGACACTAATGGTAAGATTCTATAGTCCTCTTTAGCAGTGCTCTTCTCCACTCAGAATCTATAATTAGGGTTTTTGGGTTCACTATATCTCTATTTATAGGGATTGTGCCTAGTGTGAAATCTTTTGATCATTCACAGAGACCACTATATCCCTGATTTAGCTTCAAAACCCTATCTCCTTACCTTGTCAAGTGAGATGCAATCAATTTGAATAAAAATGGGTCAGTGGTTAAAGTTGGGTGAGCCTAGAACACCCCCATGTGTTGAGTGTTGCATACATATCAATACTTTGAAAAGGGATCAAAATTCATGTAATTATCCTATGCTACAATGGTGTGTGAATATCTTATGCAATATGATAAATATCGCTGAAAAACTAAGATGATAAAGTGCTTCAACCATAACTTGTCACCTAGAAAATGTGATCAATCTTGAGCTTTGGGTTATTAGGGTTGTGTGTACTCATAATTGGATAAAATAGGTATTTTACTCTCAATGTGTAATAATAATTCTAGTGGTTTTATCTATATAAATATTTTGTGTGCAAAAAGGATTTGAATGTGTGTATATAACCTTTTTTGGGAAACTCCTTCATGTGGGGCTTATTAGGGACCTAGGTCGACCTTTCCTTAACATTGAATTTTAGAAATTAACTGTTATTTGGTAGGAAGATACTAGTGGTAAGAAGGACACTAGAGGCAAGCATTATAATCCCCTGGGGTGTTATGAAGGTGTTATGCAAGGCCTAAAAGAGGTCTAAGACTATTGAAAACAAGGTTGATTACAATCATCGGTCATGTATCAGGATAGAAGAGTGAGTCTTGCGTGCTTAAGGTGGTCTAGAAGTGATCAAAAGGGCCCTAAGTTAGGTCAAGAGCTAAGTGTGTGTAAGGGTATTCATAAGTGCATTGTTTTAGTATAAAATGTAAATTTATGTGACCACAAGATATCATCAAAAACACTAACACAAACTTCATCAAAAAAATCCTAAAAATAATATTCATAATACTCTAAAATGTAGATGGTGCATTTGTGAGACCAAAATGCATGACAATAAATTCATAATGTCCTTCATGAGTTTTGAACACTATTTTAGGGATATCCTCATCTCTAATCCAAATTTCATGATACTTAGAACGAATATTTAGTTTGGTAAAATGAAAAACACCATGCAATTCATTAAATAAATAATAAATTACTAGAATATGGAATTTACCTTTGATGTACTTGTTTTGAACTCCATGTCATCTTTGTGTGGAGATTTTGGAGAGCCTTGCCATTTTTCGCAACTACAAGTGTTAGGACTAGCCATGCACAAACCCTAGAATTGAGGGTTTTAAGTATAAAAAATTGTACTGACAGATTATACCATTGCGATCGTCTTCTGAGATGCATCCAATGACCACTAATTTGCACAAGGGTGAGAAAAAAATTATAATTTTTTTTTCAAAAATAGTGAATAGTACTACAGTGATGGAAAAATAAATTCTTAACAGATCAAAAGTTATATTTTTGCGATCCTTTAGCTCTTAGGTGAACTACAACACCTAATTTAACAAATAAAGCCACAAAAAATTTCTCAAATAAACACTCTGATACCACTTGTAATGAAATTACTAGCCAGCCAGAAAAAAATTTAAAAAAATATTAAAAAATAAATCCTAAAAAGTACTTAATGATTTTTTTAAAAATTGAAAAAATGTATATGCACTACAAATTTGCATATATAGTTGAAAACATATTTGTTGATTAATTCAGTGACCCAAACTCAAGATATTTTGAAGAGAAAATGAAAGTGTTTATGACCTCTTTATGTCTAAAAGTAGGACAGACTATTATGCTTAAACAAATAATTATAATTATACTTATATTAATATAATATTGATATTATAAATAAAATAGAATAATATATCCCAAAATTAAATGCATAATAATTGGATTCTTAAGAACAATTGACGAAAGAGTAGAATCTTTGATAAATGTGACTAAACCACTTTGATGGGGCAACCTCCATACCAATGCAAAAAAAAAATAGAATTCTTAATATGATAATAGAAAAATAATTCTATAAAAATAGCACTGACAATATAATTTGATTAAAGACTAACCACTAACTCATGTATATATACTCTATTAGCCATCATTATTACATATATCAACCTTACTAAGAACATATAGAAAAGCGACAAAATAATATATAATACATTTTATGACCTCTCCCTTATATCTACATAACACAAATAAAATATAAATATATTTATTTATGGAATATAAAATGATGTTTGAGATGAAGTTTCCTAAATCTAAATCGTAAAAATAAAAAAAATCTATTTAATTTAATAATAAAAAAAGGTATATTTGTGAGAGTGGATTGTGTCAAAATAAATATTATATATTAAAAAGTAATTCTTACATATATGGTAGGTATATATCTCCATCGGCGGAGTTGGGGATGGTGCTTAAGTAATGTTTTTAAAATATAAATTGTATAATTATTTCAAATATTATATTAATAATAGTAAGAAGATTCCATCCAATTTAATGAAAACAAATGAAATCGAAAAAAATGGGTCCCTTCGCAGGGAATGAAAACAATTTAAATGATTTAAAAAATTTAAGTCGCTTCTTTGATACTCCCACTCCGCAAGAAATGGGAGTCGATTGGACACTTGTGACATTTTGTTTATTAAAAAAATACTTTGGGGCTTCGATAAAGGCAGGCCTTAAACTGTTTAATTACCCAACTCGAGATTGTAAGGAAACTTTGGGGCTGTTTAATTACCTTACAATCATCAATTGTAAGGCTATCAAAAAGTTTTTTTTTATAATTAAATATATTTAAGTTAATATAAATATTTATAAATCGTTTTCTAGATTATAAGTTTTTTAAATTATTGTGTAATTTTTTGTTGTATCTAAAATAAATTTAAATAATACTATTTATCAATAAAAATTTGGAGAGATATGTAAGGTTTAATTTTATTTTAAATTTTTTAAAGACAATTAAAAGATAGTCATTAAAAATTAGTAGTGAAAATAATATTTGTCAAAGAATCTAGAAGATAACCCAAAAACTTTGAGAAGTTTAGAGAAGGATGTCCAAAATATCTGTTATTTATAATAACAAGTTTAATTCTGGATTAAAAAATAAGCACATAAAATTGGCTTTGACGATAATCTTTATCTAATTTAAGACTACAAAAACCCTAGTAACAACCATTGAAACTAAGATTATACACATTTTTGTGTATGCAATGCTTATGATTTAAAGGGGTCTTCATTACGTAATATGGAATTTGTGTTGCAAACATTTTTTATTAAATTTTATTTGTGAATTCTAATTTTTTTAATATATTATGTTCATAACATACAAAATGATATGATAATTGAAAATTTGAATACAAATCATACATAATGAATTGTTCATCACTTGGACATTGACATCATTATCATTCTTCCTCTCTATATGCTTAGTTGTTCCTTCCCTTTTTTATAAATGTACAATGAAGAAGGATATTAGTGAGCATACTATATAGCATTTTTTATCTCTACACTTTCCCATAATTAAATTCTTTATTGCAATAAACTCTTTCCCCTTGGTTTGGACGTTTTACTCCCCATGGTATTTCCATTTGTTCTTTTGCTTGCTTTTGTTATGGTTGCTAGCATTTTGCAAAGCTTTTGTTGTTGAAAAATGGTTCGGTCTCTGAGGTTTTTTCTTCTCTTTGTTTGAGAGCCCTTTTAATGATTTTTTTGGTATTAGGTTTGGTTTTTTTCTTTTTTTTATTATAGTAGTTTTTATTTTTTTTGAGGAATGGACCCCTATGTTGTGTCTCATCGTTGATTCAAAATTTCAATTTAAAATATTTATTTAAGAGCAAAAAATATATTTATTAGAATGAACTTTAAATTTGTTAATATTTTTCCATGGTCATAGTGAAATAGAAATCCAACAACTATAAACATAAAAAGTGATGAATTACAAGATTATAGTCATGATTAATTTTTTTAAGTGTGACTAGTATAAACTAAGTATGAAAGCCATGAATATATTCTTAACAAATTAAATTTTAATTAATAATCTATAACATTTATAATGGTCCTTATAATTATAGTTAATTGCTATGTTCCTCATTTTATTTGTTAAGAACTCGAATATTTTAAAGGTCAAGGTCTTTTTATAATTATTTTCTTTCCCAAATATATTAATATTTTGTTTTTCCTAAATATTTATATGGAATAAAAAGGGGAATAATACCAAAAATAGAGTGGTGTGTATAATAAATGTATTAAGAGGGGGGTTTTGAATGGTAACATAATATAAATATGTTTCTAAAGTGTTTAGACTAAATCATCAAAGTAAAGTGGAAATTGTATGTTAATTTAATCTTATTATATCACTATCATAAAATTTTCATTTATTCACAAGTCTATCATGAAATTTGTTTTGAAAATTTTACTTGAACTTTATGTGAGTACTTTACACTTATACTTTTTGTGTTTAAAAAATGGAATCAGAACTCAAGAATCATTTTATTCATTTTTTTAATGTTTGATGATCTATTTTTGTAAATAAAAGTTTCAATTTTAATATTAATTATTCGAATTTTATTTTTAATTTTAATTTAAATGATAATTTTTCTTATTCTTATTTCACAATAATGAAATTTTAATAAGTAAATACTTACACTTTTCATCAAGGCTGGAATAATAAGTTTGTGTCCATATGTTAAAATTATAATTCAATGAGGAAGACTTCATTTCACACATGCACGTACGTACACATGTATTCAATAATAGAGTGAGATGTTAAATATATTTTCTAATCAATTTTTGTATGTCCACTATTACCGCATCTTTTTAAGTATAATGTATTTATTTTATTAGATTGTGCTCCACTATATCTCACAATATTAATATAAAATTTTGATTTTCCTCTCCATCAACATGTAGTTTTATATATAATGAATAACAAATGTCATGTACTTTTATATTAAATTCATACTTATACTTGACAATGTGGCATTTCAATTTTATAAAAATGTGTATAGGACAATATTAAGCTAATATTGGGGTTAGTATGGCCTATAATAAATTTTATTTCAGTATTCAAAAGTGGTTTAAAATAATTTTGTAACCATTGCTTATGAAAATTATTTATTATTTATATCTTTACACTATTTTACTTAAAATTATAATGTTAATTGATTATAGTTCACTTACAAAAATAGAACACACATGAGAAGTAAATGGTATTAAAAATAGTGACAAATACATATTAATTTAAATAGATAAATTTATATACCTTCTTAAAAATGGCAGAAATGATAATGCTCTCAAAGATGTTGGACCACTTATTATAGACACTTAAAAGTGTTACCTCAATATTTTATTATTTCCATATTTGTATTATTATTTTTAATTATATATTTATCATTTATTGGTCTAAAATAATATTCAATAGAGCATTTTGGGTTATTCAAATGAAAATATAAATAACTAAAAATAAATGCTGATATTTATTTTTAAATCCTTGAAGCTTTGTCAAGAACATAATTTATTATTGAGACATTATGTTTATATAATTCACTTTTTTTTTTATGATTCTAATTTATTAATTAAATTTGTTAGCAACATGTTTCCATGGTTAAAATATGGTCAATAGTGCTTTGTTAGATCCAACAATTTGATAGCATCATTTGAAAACTGATTTTGCTTAAACTTACTTGAGGATTTTTCTTGAATTGACAAACATTTAAGTTTCCTTTTCTATGACTCACATTTCCAACAATTTCAATCATGATTTTTTTCAAAAAAATTGTGTTCCTATTATATGATTTCACATCCCATAAATTTAATTTAGGCATTTTTACAAACACTTCATGTGCATTTAATATGGTCATGAATTCTACATGCATGTTTGAAATCATTTGTGTAGTAAGATTTTGAGCTCACTATGAATTTAAACAAGATAAATCCAAACTCAAAACACAAACTACTCAATAAAAAAGATTTATAAAGCAAATTAGAATGATAATAAGCTTACCAAAGTTCTTTGCTCTATGTTATCTCCTTCCAGGATTCACAAGAGGATGATTAGACTTAGATTGACAAAGTGATAGCTTGATTTTGGATTGTTGATGGATGCTTGATGACTTGATTATAGATATGTAATAGGATTTCTAGAATTATTTTGGCATGATTTCCCTATAAATTTTCTAGATGGTTTGAGAGTGGAGGGAGAGGTTGGTTTTATAGGAAAATGGGGGGAAGATCCATGATTTAAATTTAAATTTGGGTCATCAAGATCTATAGTTGAGGAATTTCCATAGAATTTTCAATTCCATGAAAATATCTAGAATAAGAAAATTCTAGAGGAAGGGGCTAAGTTGGGAAAGATTTCTAGAATCCTCCAATTCTAGAAATCTCCCCATAGGATTTAGGGAAGGCTAGTGTAAGGTGGTGGGTGGGTAGTTGGAATATTTTTGAATTTAAAATTGTTTAGTGGGATTATGGATTAGGTTAGGAGGTAATGGGATTTATTAAGGGCTAAATGAGGATTCAGATTCCTAGGGTTGTAGGAATACCTAGGGGGTAGGCTAGTAGCTAGTTAGGTGGAGTTATAGAAATTAAAAATTCTCATATAATAGATACACATGATTAGATTATGATAATGGGAAATTAAAGAAAATTAATAAAGATATGGGATGAATAAGGTTAGTGAATGTAGATTAATAGAAGGGGATATTAGATTAATGGAATAGGAATGGGATAAATTAGTGGGATAAAATAGGATAAGCAGAATTCATTTTAACTAATAAGAATATTAGTCGACTGTAATGAAGTGAGCGATTTTAGGTGCATACATTTTTTTCCCTCTTTAAAATGGCATTGTGAGTGGATGAAGTGAAAGGAGTAATGGTCTTTCAAAGAAAAACCAATTCATGGATGAATTCTAGTAGATGATGTTAGTGGGTATGATGAGAAAGGGCATTGCGAGTGGATGAAGTGGAAGGAGTAATGGTCTTTTAAATAAAAACCATGTTATGGTTGAATGATATTAGATGATGTTAGTGGGTATGATGCCCCCTTGAGGGGACATGTGGGGAAGAATGAGATGGATGGCCACTCAAAAGAAGAAAAGATGGGTGGGGTGAGATGGAGAGATGAGGGGATGGGATGTCAGATGTGGGATAGAAGATGAAGAAGATAGATTCATCTTGAGTAATGAGCTATAAATTGATAAAAATGCCCTTGGAAAAGACACATACACAGGAAATAGAGATGATGATTGTTACAATTATTGACACATCTCAAGGGGAAATCAACTGCAATAAGATGATGATACGATTAAAAGGCCATAAGCTTTAGATGTATCCCAAGTAAGAATGCATGTAAGCAAGAGCTCTATGTAGCCACTATAAATCCACACACCTACAATTTTGAATGTCAAATTAGCCTTAGAAGTACCCCTAAACCCTCTTAGGACCAACCTACACCTATCGGGCCTAAACTGACCAATTTGCACTCAATTGCACCTAGTTGAGTAACCCTGGCCTTCAAGACCCTATCCCTATGGACCCCAACCATTGATGATCAAGGTGACCATTGATGATTAGCCTTGATAAACCCTGACTATCGATGGTCAGGATCCACTTTCTCACCAAGTGCATGTAAGCTTTACCGACCCTTTTCTAAATATAACTTGTCTAATTTGTGTTGTGAGCCTTTACATGCATAAATTATATTTAGATGACCTAATTACACCTTAACTTCCACCTCATGCTTATGCCTATAAGAGAGAGAGGCCTGGGAGGTCAAATCCATCTACAATAATTATTAGGAGCTTAGGCATTCAAGAGTTTTCTTTTGAAAGTCAATCAGGTCAATTAACATCATCAATGTTATCAAGCATTATCAGCCATTGTATTGAGAGACAACTTGCTGTCATCTCTCAACCAAGCTTTTAGGTACCGTTACTTTGCTAAAATCAAGCCAAATTCCACCAATAAGCTAACTGCATCAACCACTTGCCCAACTGACTTATGGTAAAATGAGTATTTATTTATTACTATCACATACTTTTATTCTATTTTGCAATTAGTCTAGACCTTACCTAATTCCCATAATTCATATATAGAATCCCAACATCTTTTATTGATCAATCCCATAATTCCATAGTCAACCATTGACGGTTGGACCTAACCATCGATGGTCAAGCATAATCGTCGATGGTTATCTCAACTATTGACTGTCACCTATGGTAAAAAAAATAACAAGCTAATTTTACCCACCCACACCTAACCAAACCCACTTTTTGTGTTTCCAACCACTCATAGAACCCCTTCTAATTTTTTGAAGCATACCCTGACCTGTTAGCCTATAATTAGTTTATCACTAATTAAATCATTTCTAGCCTATAATTCTAACAAGCTTTCTTGTATTCAATTTCAGTACCTTTTAATTATTGATGCAAGTACCTTATTTCTAATTTATCAGCTTGATTATTTAAAATGTGTGGATTGACAGCCCATAAGGAAGATTTCACTTCTACGATCTAGCTATCGCTAGGCAATCCACCCAACTATCTATCTAACAAACAAGTTTTTTTAGTGATTTCTTATCTACAGGTCTTCCTCCCAAGCTAAATAAGAGCTCTCACAATCATTTGGATTCAACATGCACATAAACAAATAGGTTTTTAAACCATACTCATATTGAGTTTATTTTCTCTCTTTCTTATTACTTAAGTGAAAATCTACATGAAACATTATGGCATGACCGGTGAGACCTAAAGTCTTTGCTCGTGTTTTCTTTGCATTTGTATGCTCTCCTCTCTATTTGTGCTCATAATTGAAACTTGAATTTCTTTTGGAATTGAAATCAATTGCATTCATTGCTTACTTTTAACATTAGTTCATTTTGAATTAAAGCATAACAATCTTATTGTAGCATCACCTTTATTGCACACACTAGCCAGACCACTTTCATCAATCAAACATCAAAATAATTTGAGATGACCCCCGACTAGGATTTTATCACCTAGCAGTCACCTTACCCGTTATCGATGATCCTATTTTGAGGTCATTACCAAGAGGATAACCAACTTATCTCTCTGGTTGAGTATAAACTTTAGATATCAATATATATTGGCTAAGCACATGACACTCTTATCATTGTGGGACCGTGAAGTGAGGGAGTAGGACCCAATACTAAGCCACATTGATTCTAATAAAAATTATTTTGAGCACCTAAACAACCTAAAACCAACCATAGAATACTTTGATAGTACCTGATCTACAAGCCTACTTATAACACACATTCTCATAAACTAAGGCATAAGCCAAAAACAAGATTAAAACTAACCTCTAGGCTTAATGTGTTTCATAGTGTGTGTCTAGATTTCCTTGATCATTTTATTGTATTCTTATTATTTGAGTGGTGAGTTTTTTTCTTGTTTTCTCTTCCCTTTTTATTGAATTGTTATCACTCATCGCAGTGAAGAGACCTATTATAACAAAACCCACCACTTAAATTAACCTCTTCTACCTCCTCATCTATGGAGTACGTCTTTAAGGTAGAAGATTCACCTCATCCATTGGGAAGCCCTACTTTCCCTCAAGTATTTCCCCAAGGAGACATGGATTTTACCACTTTTCTAGACAACAAACCAATTGTCCTTCAACATTATCTTAACACCTCTCCTCACCATATCTCGGTTTCAACCCCACCTTAAGATCCTTGTTATGGAATGCCATCCCCCCTTATGAAGGGTATCCTAGTTTCCTTAGTCACCATCTGACATTTGACCACTGAGGTGGCTTCATCTACTAACCCCTTTGATGATATGATTGAAAACCAACCCATCCAACTAGCCGTTACCCTTACACCTTCTACCCCTACTAATGAATCCTCTACCTTGGGGAGATCCCAACCATTGACCCATCATACCCCACTTGTAGCTAGATCACCCACCACTGGCATTACCAAACTCCCCTCTATCAAACCTAAGCCATCAGTTAATACCCCTTTACCAATATTATGGGTATCTATCCTTTCTACCTCACCACCCATTATCATAAAGGTCACAACCTCCACTCTTGTCACCAACCTAACTACCACCCATGCCCAATCCATAGGGACTTCTCAATAGTTACCCATTGCACCTAATCTAAGATATATCCATAACCCATAAGGGTGGGTACCCACTACCCAACCACCATCATCCACCTACCTAACCCAACCTCTAGCATCCACATTATAATATGTGGCATCCTCTCAACCACCAAACAATTACCAATATGTTTCCCAAACTCAACGATAATATTAGCCTTAAAATCCTATTGGTGCACCACTTCAAACTAACCTAATGAAAATGCTCATGGACAAGATGACCAACCTTGAGTCATTAATTTTAAGAGCTCATAACATCATATCCTATGATCATATTTGTAACAAACCTATTCACCCTTCTATCCCCATCAGGCCTTACCCTCCTCAATGGGAGCTTCCAAAATTTACCAAATTTCAAAGCAAGGAGGATCCCCAGTAACACCTTAGGGATTTCATGCATGCATGTTACATGATTGCTTATTATGATACCCTTATCCTTTGAACCTTCCCCATGTCTTTATCCAGCCCAACACTCCACTGTATAGTGCCCTCACTAAGCATTCCATATTTTCTTTCACCCAACTAGCACAACTCTTCTTAGATCACTTTTATATTAACATTTCCAAGTTGGTCTCTATCATAAACCTCTATTATATTAGGTAGTTTGATGATGAGTCCATTGCCAATTTTTTCACCTATTGGAGAAACTTGATTAATCAGCTTTCATTTTCCCTTACTCAACCTAAACTTATAGAACTTTTCGCTCGAGCTTGCACTAAATATATATATATATATATATATTCTACACCATGTGTCCAAAGCTTAAAAAAATTTGATGAGGCTTTTACCATGGCATGTAAGCTAGAAAATTGGGCCATAGATGAGGGTAAATTGAAGTTACAAACAAGAACTCTACCTTCAAGACCAACAAAACCTCTTCCTCCAAACTAGGCAACCAAACCAATACCAGAACCAAGAATATGAGAAATGTGAATGCCATCATCCTTAAAATTTCCCCTCCAAACAAAATAAAACAACAAAAAATAATTCACTCCACTTGGAGAATCTTACACCTCAATTTTGGAGAAGCTACTAAAATCTAACCTTATACAACTGCCACCTATCAAACCTCCCCAACAATTTGATTCTTCTCATCTAGCACCTACTTGGTACAATGAGAATGACCTTTGTACTTTTCATTGAGTAATTGGACATGACATCAGCTGATGTAATACTTTCAAGAATATTTTTCAAAGTCTTATCAATAAAGGGGAACTCATGTTAGATAATCTTAATGCCCATAAAAATCAAGATCTTAACATCTTTAGTAAACCTTTCCCCAACCATACCCTTGGCAAAAAAGAGGACATATCGACCGAATGCTCTCATGATGCCCACATAGTAAATATGGTTCATAATACACCTACCCATGAGGACCCAATCATTCCATCTACCTACTCATCCCCCACCTTACCTACTAGGATGATGGGGTCACTGTTGACTAATTTTTTCCCTTGGCAAAATTGTGGTCAACTTCTTCCCTGGCTTTTTGAAGCTAGTCAATTTTGGGTTGCAAGTCCATATTCAAGTTCATGCTCAGTTCGGGCCTGGTTCATGATTGGTTCAGCATCTCATTTCAATAGCATTGAACCTTCGTATCATTGAACCGTTGAACCAATTTTTTGGTTCAACGTGCTGGGTTCAACATACTTGGTTCAAGACATAAGTTCAACCGAACAGTTCAAAGGCATTGGTTCAAAGGCGGAAGGTTCATCGGCTTCGATTTAAAGGCTCATCGGCACGCTTGGTTGAACCATTGAACCATTGAACCATTTTGGTTCAATGGGTTCAGTTCAAGAAGGCCGCACATCAAAGGAAAAGACTCGATGACTTTTATCAAGGACGGTGATGTTCTAAAGGCTGTCAATTTTAATGCAATAAACTAGCTGTTTGTTTTTTAAACTTTTGAGCGTCAAGCATTGGAAGGGAGCTCAGAATGTAGCGACCTGCCAAAGAGTTTGCCTAAAGGGCCAAGTGGCCAGAAAAGACAAGAACGTAGAAGAAGACAAAAAAAAGTGACAGACAAGGAGATGACATGGCACAAAAGTGACAAGGCAGTCCAAATGGCAAAGTACAGGTGATTTATTGCTTGTTAATTCCAAATGGCACAAACAACATATAGCAGGGCCTGTGCATTTAAAAAAGGGGACAAATTTTCATCTGTTGGTAGAAAAGAGGTGCGATCCATGCTTCCACATTAAAGCTCAAATGCCAAAGTCAAATTTGGCGATTATACAGCATGGTTCAAGTAGGCTTCTTCTAGGATGATGAAAACACAATAGTGTTTCCTCTTTCAAATAGGACGCGACAGGCCAACTTAAAAAAAAAGTGCCAAGTTTCTTTCTCCTTCTTCTATATATTGTAACTTCTCATTTTTGAGGGGAATCGGTTCTTCCATTTTTGTAAAGAGCGCAGCTCTACAAAATTTCACCTGGATCAATACAAATGCAATTTTTTACCTCCATTTGGATAGACATTTTTGTGTATGCATTGAATGTTTGTCTGTGTCCAGTCATCATTTCTTGATGCTCTCATAGGTTTAACACCAGCAGACCTATCATCTACAAGGTGCCATCTCTGCAGCTGAAAGGAGAAGAGCAGTATTTGAGAAGTGCGAAACAGAGGAAGTTGCTACATAAGTGTGCATCTCACAACACCTTTGGTGATCCCTTTATTTTTTATATCTTCCATTAAGGCCTCCCTGCCAGTTTCCAGCAGCCTGATCCTTCTTCCAAATGTGTAGTGTATGTTTGTATTTATTTGGTTCTGAGATTGGATGTGTGAAGGTCGACCCTTGTTTTTTTGGTGCATCACCTCTTTTAGAGTAGGCTTGTTTTTTCTTGCACTTTCCTCCCTTTTCATCCCCCCTAGTTTGTATAGCTATATATATATATATCTATGCCTGTATGTATTAGCATTTGCTGAAACAAACAAGATACATCAAAGGGAGCTAGCCCTTAACTAGAGACTCTCCTCTCTTGATTCACCATCCCACAGGTGAGAGAGGAGTTCCCATGTTGCGAGGAGAGGGCAAGAACCTGTTTTCCTACCACTGGGTGCACTTTCTAGCATCAACAGTCACCATACCCTCCTTCAGAGACCTAAACCATAGAGGATCCTTTCTCACTAGCTACGCTTATAGAAGCATTGGAATCATCACATATTACCTCAACCAACACATCTGAACAAACAAATGTTCTTCATCCACCACCTCCACTAACTATCAAATAAACCAGCACACCTATGGACAATATCCCTAGAGGAGAAGTGGTTTCACCAACACCTCTAATGGAGGAGTTATATTTTTCACTCCTACCTTCCTCACCTTAGGAGATCAACCAACCTACCAAGCATCCTCCCCAACCTACAAGTCTATCTGTTGCATCCACTACCCATAGATCAGGAGTAGTACACAAACCTTTTTCCACATTAGTATAAAAATTAGAATTTTCCTTAAAACCATACATGGATTGAACCACTTTCTAGCAATAGTTAGGGCTTCCCTCCATCAAAAAACTTGAACCTTCTAGCATGTCTCTAATGAACCAATCCATTATCTCTCCACTACCTCTTAAACCAATCCAAACCTCTAACAGCCCCTAAACTTATCAGTCAACCAAACAAACCACCACCTCACCAACCAAATATTTCAAAACTCTTGGTGTCTTCCCTACTCAGAGTTTGGTTCACCCATCCTTGAAAGTAGACTTCACTTCACCCAAACCTATACCCAAGTCTTGATCCACACCAACCATAAAGATAAAAACATTGAAAGGAAACATGACTAAGCCTCTACATCCCTCTACCTTGCCCTCTATTTTAGGGCCTCACCCTTCTACTTTGCTTAAAAATAAAATCCCTTTCAACATATGTCACCCACTACCATTGATTACACCAACACATTTATTATTCGATGCATCCATCCTTCCTAGATCATAATCAATCAAATGACCAAACTTGACTACCCCAACTACCAACATACCTAGGCCAAGACCATCCACTAGAACCACCTTACCCAAGCCACCTCTCACCCAACCTATTACCATCCACATACCCATCTTACCAACCAAAATCATGAGCCCAAAACCTTCCTTACCTCTAGTAGAATCTTGTGCAACCATTCTTTAAAGATTAGTGCAGACCTTCTACCTCACATTACCTCCCATTAGACCTTTCGATCCTCTTATTTCAAAGCCATCCTGGTACAATGACCATCAAATCCATTCCTATCACAAGACACCTGGGCATGACATGGAGAATTACAAAGCTCTCCAAGCCATTATCCACCAAATCTATGATGAGGATGATCTTTTGGTAGAATAATTTCCATCCATTCCATTAAACCTAATAACTAGCCACCAACACATTCCTAATACCCCACTCTAACCTCAAAACGATGGAGAATCTACCCAACCCCCCATCATACCTTCCCCCTCTATCCATACCATTAATGTGGTCATACAATCACAATAAAAGGATAAAAGGAAGGCCAAAGTGTCCATTCCATAGACATACCCACCAATTAACCCTAAACCAAACTAGATCCAAACCTCCACATTTACAACTAAGCCCAAAGTTACCATCTTAGGCACATTGAAGGCTCACCCCTCGAAATCCATCAAGAGGGTCATTCTTAAACAAATCCATCAAACCCCAACTAAGATGAGCATTTATGATCTCATTTCCACTTCACCCCACCATCATCAAGCCATGATCAAGGTTATGTGTGCCATAGAAGTCAGATCGGGAGATTCTTAACCTATAAAACCTTTGTTGGCACTCTCTAGCTCTCCACTCTTCTCACCTTCAAGGACTCAGAGATACCTTTTATCCACCTTGAAGACCCAAATCCTCTTCTTTTTATTACATCCCACATCAACCAAAACCACATCAAATGGGTTATGATCAATGGGGGAGCCAATATCAACATCATATCTTCCCATGCCTATGATCAACTCAAGCTATTAGATAATGTCATGTTCAAAACTTTAATCGTCCTTAGATATTTTAATTACACTATGATCACTATTTTGGGAACCATCATCCTTCATATTCAGATAAGACCTTGCACACTCCCCAAACTCTTCTCTATGGTTGAAGGTGAATTCTAGTACAATGTTTTGCTAGAGAGACCTTAAATCTAGGCCATGGGATGTGTACCTTCCACCCTCCATCATTGTGTCAAGTTTGAACATGAAGGTCAATTTGTTACCATATAAGCTGACCCTAGCCCTTTCACAACATGTAATATGACCTACCAACCTAATGACATTCTTTTACTTCCATCCAAATCACTACAAAAAACCACCATCAAGCCCTCACCCATAAAATTTGAAGCCATTACTTCCTCCCCTTCCACTAAGGCATCCACTAGCTCATTTATCCCCATGAACTAGATACCCATCACTAATCCTTTAGAACCTACCTTCCAATGCATTACCCTTGGATAATACCATCTCCTCACCCTTGATGCCCTCCTTACTCCCCAAGAATACAAGAGACTTAACCACCAACTAGATTATGACCCCAACATTGCAGCCATTACCCCCTTGGGGCCTCTGAGTTTTCAAAACCAATTTATCCATAGGGGAATCGACAAACCACTTAGCATTGCCACCACTCCCTCTCCACCTCAACCATTTACCTTCACCTTCTCTTATTTGGACAACCCAAACTTTGCCAAACTATACCTTCACATATGTGCTTGGAATGGATTTGGTTTGGAACAATATGAGCATGGCCCACACACATTGACCTTGATTGAGACTTGAAAGCCTCATGATAATCATGTCCTTGGCTTCATTCTACCCAATAAGAAGAAACCCAAGCAAACTACCCCTCCTATTTTTGAAGAAGAGACACCTTCCTCACAAACACCCCTCCACCTATGCATGAAGATGAGGACATCATCCCACCTAATTTTTTTTCATCAACATGATTACCCTCAACTCCCTGACTTATCAAAAGGAAGGGGGATCCATTTTATTTTTGAAGAAGAGATACCTTCCTCACCAACACCCCTTCCACTTGTGCATGAAGATGAGGACATCATCCCACCTAACTTTTTTTCATCAACATGATTACCCTCAACTCCCTGACTTATCAATATGAAGGAGCATCCATATCCATCCCTTTGACCCATCCTAAACTTGTGGGAGAAAACTCTCCTACCATTAACATGATTTAGTGTTAGGATGATGATGTTATTCTCACCTACCTTGGTACACTAGATTCCTCCATCCACAAATCTTTACCTCTATAAACCTCAACTATGTTGAATGAATCTACCATGGATATCAACTTAGGCACTTCAGACAACCCCCATATCATCAAACTTGGCCAAAATATCACCCTTAAGGAACTACAAGACTTCTCTACCTTCCTCCAAAACTGCACTATTGCATTCACCAGGTCATATCCTGACATACCCAGTACTGACCCAACCATTACCACCCACAACATTGTAACCAATCATGGTGATAAACTTGTTAAATAAAAACTTTGCCAAATGTACCCTCACATGACCCTCCTTATCAAAAAAGAGTTTCAACATCTCTTTTCTATCAACTTTTTCAACCCATATATTATCCCTAATGGGTTTCAAACATCATGCCTATCACTAAAGTCACAGGGGGACTACATATCTATGTGGAATTTCATGACCTCAAACTCACCTTCCTAAAAGATGATTTTCCTCTACCTAGCATTGACCAACTTTTTGATCTTACAACAAGCCATGAGATGTTGTCTCTCATGGAAAAATTCTTGGGTTATAATTAAATTTTGATTGCCCCTAAAGATCAACACAAAATTACCTTTATCACCCCATGGGGGAATTTTCGTTATAGAGTCATGCCCTTTAGTCTTAAGAACATTGGTGCAACCTACCAATGTGCCATGACCTATATTTTCCATGACCTTATCCATACAATCATCAAAGATTATGTAGATGACCTTATCAATAATTACAAGCTTCATAAAGACCATTTAGTCATCTTCAAGATTATCTTTGAGTGAATTACCCACTATCACGTCTACTTCGATCTTAAAAAATGTATTTTAGGGGTCTTGTTAGGAAAATGTTTTGGATTCATCATTTCCCTTCAAGGAATCACGGTTGATCAAGCCAAAATTAAATCAATGCTTGAGATGCTACCTCCAACCAATCTTAAACAACTCCACAGCTTGTAGGGGAAACTTCAATCCATTTGTCACTTCATTTCCTAGCTCTTTGATCGGTGTCAACCGTTCCACCACCTCTTGAAAAAGGATGTCTCTTTCAAGTAGAATGTTGATTGTTAAAAGGCCTTTGATGCACTCTAAGAGTACTTTTTATTTCTACCTATCCTTACACATCCTAAGGATGGGAAACATTTCTACCTCTATATATCTGCTACAAACCACTCCCTAGGGGTGATGCTTGCCCATCAGGATGAACAACACAAGGATCAAGCCATATATTACATTAGCCACGAACATGTCAAATATGAGACTCGGTAAACACATATTGAGAAACTATTTTTGGCCCTAGTCTTCGTGTCCATTAAACTTTACCACTACCTTGTTAACCACAAAACTTTTTTCATAACTAATACCAACCCCCTCAAATACATGCACTCCAAACCATACCAAAACTAGCGTATGGCTAAGTGGCTCATGATTTTAGCTAATTTTGACCTTGAGTTAATTTATTATAAATCATTCAAGGGGCAAGTAATTACTGACCTATTGGTTGAGGCACCCCTAACAAACAACCAACCTCCCCTTCTTGAATTTCTAGACTAGTCAATCGTAAGTCTATCTCAAGTAGATTTTACCAATCACATAACCATGTTTTTTGATGGTTCCAAATGTCAGTGTGGTGGAGGGTTTGGAATCATCCTTATCCCCCTTATCATTGAACCACTTCCTTTATCATTTAAACTTGACTTTGAATGTACCAATAATGTGGCTGAGTATGAAGCCCTACTAATAGGTCTCCAAACCACCTTAGCCTTGGGAATTAGAACAATCACTATCTTTGGTGACTCCCAAATGGTGGTCAACTAAGTCAATGAAATTTACCAATGTAAGAATGAAATGATACAACTATATAAATAACTATTCATAGATCTCCTAGCCTCATTCAAACACTACCATATTCAAACCACCCTATGATCCACCAACATGTTTACCGATACCATGGATTCTCTTGCCTCTTAGATCCTGTTGGCACCTTCAAAATCCAAACTATCAATCATTTTACATCACCTCACTAAATCTTCTTACACCAAATCAGATGTGTTGACCATTTTAGTGTGGAAGAGATTATGCCTGACCTTTGGTATCAACAAACTTTTGACTACCTTCACCTTGGCATAATTCCCTCTGACCTCTCTAAGAATTCCCATTGGGAATTTATCCATATCACCTCTCATTATGCCATTCTAGGTAGAATCCTCTATAAACATGGTTTTGATGGCCTCTTATTCTATTGCCTTCATAGTCTAGAAGCCTCTCACACTATCAAAGAGACACATGAGGGTATCTATGGGGGCCACTTGAGTGGACTTGTTGTGGCTAAATTCATCCTTCACCTAGGTTATTATTGGCCCACCCTTAACCAAGATTATTATGATTATGTGAAAAAGTGTGTCAAGTGTTGATAACACATTAATTTATATCACACACCTAGTAATATTATTCATGTTTCCATAGATTTTTGACCTTTTTCACAATGGGGCCTAGACCTTATCAGTGAAAAAAACCCCACTCTTCACAATGACATCATTCTATCATTACCACAACTGAATATTTCACCAAATGGGTGGAGGCTATTCCCCTTGTCTCAACAAAAGCTACAAAGATTATCTAATTTATTTCCCATCACATCATCTACCGTTTTAGTGTTCCCCATAAGATCATCATCGATAATGGAAAATATTTCAAAAACAAACAAGTTTAAGGCCTTTGTTACATATTTGGTATTAAACTTAGCTTTTTATCACTTTATCACCCACAAGTAAATGGACAAGCTAAAGCCTTGAAAAAAACCCTTAATAACATGATTTCTAAAATAGCTAATGCCTCAAGTTAGGATTGGCACTTGCACATCCCTTTTGCCTTATAGGCATATCACACTAGCATCCAAACTCCTATAGGTGTTATGCCTTTTTCTCTCATGTTTGGAGTTGAGGATGTATTGCATTTTGAAGTCAAAATACCTTTTATTCACATATATTTGCATGACCTTATTTCAAAAAATGATTATCTTCAAAAACATTTAGCTCAACTAGAGCTACTTGATGAGCATCGTTTGGCCACTCTTTCCCATCTTCATGTCTATCAAGAATGAATCAAATGAGCCTATAAAAAACATCTAAAAGTTTGAGGATTCAACATTGGAGATATTGTCCTTAAATAAAACCAACATGTAACTAATATAGAGAAAAGCAAAAGGGGAAAATTTGCTTTCAATTGGCTTGGACCCTACATCATTACCCATAATTATAGATAATGATCTTATCATTTGTCCTCTCTCAAAGGCAAACTAGAACCTGCACCTCTTAATGCTTTGCACTTGTATCCTTTTTATTGTTAGGTAGGGATCATAATCATAATTTGTCTAACTTAAGCTCATCCCTTGAAACCACATTCATTTTTATCTTTTTAGGGGCAACTATTTATAACTAAATCATGTTATTATCCATTATAATTATAGACCAATCTTAAAATATGGATACCATGGCTGTATCCACAACATGATTCTCATAGGACTTCCCATCTCCTTGAGATCAGTTCCTATGGTCATTGTCACCTATACCTCCTTTTCACCTACAGAACCATCATGTCAGATTAGTTTTTCCCTCATAAAGGTAATCCATTGGGCATGTACGGGCAAGTATATGGGCAATAAAATCAAATAAAAGCAAAAGAAATATCAAATAGAAAAAATGAATCATGGGTCATTCTTATCATTCAAAGACTACTCCCTTGAAGGACAGTTGCTGAAAACTTATCCAAAATTGTAAAACGTAAGGTGGACTACTCCTTTGAAGGACAACTATCAAAATTATTTATACTAAGCACATAAACTTAGACCACTCCTTTGAAGGATGGTTGAGTAAACCATTTGGAAAAGCTAGCAATTTATTTAAAGCTTCTTATAATGATTAGCTTCCTTAAGCCTCAAACAAATAGTAAAATTAAAAGCAAAAGCAAGAGCAAAAGAATTTTGAAAACCACAATTAGCTTTCATAACAATAGTATTCTTGGAAAGATGCAATCAACTCTTCTTAGTAGACTTCTTGCATTGATCAATATACACTTTATATATGGACATAAACTTGTTATTACTACCTCTTTGGACACCTATAAAAAAGGCATACTAGTCTCCTAATGGTTCCAGTTTCACCCATTCTCCCTTCGCATATCATTTGCACAAGACTATGAGCTTACTTGACACAATGTAATCTAAATCCCTATCTATCAACATAAGTATGCTAATATGAAGCATTGGAAAGGCTTGTTTTCACTAAGCCAATCCAACTTTGAGTTTCATGTCAGTCTTTACCAATGAAAAGGCATCATGTTCACTTTTTTTATCTTTTATTAGTTTATGTGGGCCTATCACTATGAGCATGAACAACAAACATCACATCAAAATCATAAACATCATGAACTCTACCAACAAGCAATGGCATCTATCTATCAATGAGTCAAACACAATGTAAACATATCATAGAAAACCATGAACATAAATCACATCATAAACCATAAGCATGTCATTACACCATTATGAGCTTAAACCAAATATCTACAACAAACATTAGGGCATATACCATTTCCCATTTTACCCATATAACCATCAATAAAGCCCTAACATGTATCCATACATAACATATCCTATCATAACCATGATCATAATCAGAACATCACATGCCTAAGCTACTAAGTAAAAAATCATAAACATGAACCAAAACCATAAGCCATAATCACAAACCACAAGTAACTATCATATATAGCATCGTAATCATCCATCATATACATCGAATCATCAAAAAAAACACATGTCATGATATGTCAGGCTCTCTCAAAAATATATACATCTCTCTACATCAGTGTGTAAGCTAGTATTAAAAAAATATATCAAAATAACATATCTCAACATAATCATGGGCCTACACCACTACCACTGGCCCCATCTATGTCTGCACCTATACCTGGAGGTGGTCCTTCAGGGACCCCTATCTATCTCACTATAGAAGCCCACTGACTTGGAGTAGCTATCGATGGCCCACCGACCAAGCTCATTATGTACTCTACATACCTTATAGCTTAGGGTAGTTTGTCTAATACCATTGCTTTATAATATCTAACCTCTATAATGATATCTAGATAGCATGCTCAGGGTATTGTGTCTAATGGCCCTCTTTCTACTATTGCACCTACCCTAGCCCTCTACATGAGTAGATCTCTCTCACATATAATGATGGTGAGTTACCCCTATAATACCTAAATTTGGCCCTTTAATGTGGCCACCTATCCCTGGATAACCTATAAATGGGCCTAGTTGTATCTAATACTACCCCTACCTGTGTACCCTAGCTAGTTAGATCTACAACCATCAGTGCCACCCCTATGTCATCTCCACCCATATCTACAACTGCATAGATAGGCTAATACCAATCCATGTATCCATATGTATACCCTACATCATCTATGGGATCCTTGATAGGAATATCCTCAAATCCACCATCTAAAACTATCTGAACAGGCCAAGGCACTGATAATTAAACCTCTAAGTCCTACCTCTTATATTGTGGATGTGGACCTGGTACACCCTGTAACAAGCTAAACTAGTTCCACACTCGATCGAAGGGAATCAACTCAACTTCACCCTCTTAGTAGCCCATTATCCACTTGTAACTCTATATAATGAGGGTCTCCCTCCTATAGCCTAACTAGATAGGGAACTGTAGGTATGGTGTCCATATGATGTCCAAAACTACCAATCCACCTAGGGTAGCCCTGAACCACTCAATGTCATGTGTTCCACCTCCAACCCTTGATGTAGTATAGTCATCCCTCCACCTCATAAAGCCCATAGGGAATTATAACTATGTGTACCCCATCCATGACAATCCCATCAGCCTTAGAACCTGAATGTGCTCATAGGCCTATAAGTGCAAAACCATACCCATGTTGATGCCATACCTTTTATGGTGTCAGAATCCCCATAACTCTTTATAAATTTAGACCAATAACACTCATACCCAACCAAATACTATCCTCACAAGAAATATCACAACCAAACAACCAATAATACATAGGGGAATCTCCCACTACTAGAATTTGGAAACATAAAGCAAGTAATCATGGTCATCAATATTATCATAAGTCTCCTCTCCTCATGAGCCCACTCGTATAGTTCTATATAATTGAACCCTCCAAAGTGTTAGTGGACCTAGTTGTTATCATCTCCATATAAGTACTCTACATACTCATCTCACTCCTACTCAATTTGGTAGATCACCTCAACATGTAGTGGAAGCTGAGTGATCCTATCAACATCCTCTAAGAGAATAGTCATCTCCCTGATTGACAACAAGAAGGTATTAGTAGTAGGATCCCATCTCTTAATGAGTGTTACTAACATGGACGTATCACTAGGCACATACTGATAGTGCCTGATCCCTCCTAGCCCTACTACCTCCATATATTCCCAATCATTAGTAATCATCCCCTCGATCATCATAAAAAAGGTTCATGTCACATGGTCACACATTTTTATCTAATTTTGAGCCTACACAAAATCAAGAAGTTTAGCTTAGACCCTAAATAGTCTAGTCTAACCTATATTTTAAACATGCACTTAACCTTGACACATGGGATCTCACTTATCCCTTGTACCCAACCTATATAACCAAATTTTATGCCTAACCACTTATCTTAACCCTAACCATTAGACTCTAGGCCAAAACCATGCCTAAGCCCTAAACACCTTTAAAACCCCACCTTATCATGGCTAGCCATCAATGGTCATACTGACCATCGATAGCTAAGGACCCCTATGTTGATTATCAATGGTTAGAATTCATCATCAAAGATCACATGTGGGTGTTCCATGGATGGAACACCCAAAACCCCTAGGGCCCAAAACCATAACCACATGTGACCTTCGATGATCAAGTCTAATGTTCCATGGTTGGAACACCCAAAGCCCCCCGGGCCCAAAACCATAACCAAATTTGAAATACACTAACCTAATCACCTTACCCAGCTAACATTCCACCCAATTGCCCTACCCACCCTATCAATTTGACAATCTACCCACCATTTCGACCAAAACCTCCAAAAAACCCTACCTAGGGCACATAGGCCAAAACAACAATTTTCACATTTACCCAACCCAAGAAAATTCTAAACAACAAAATCAAACTACATTACCAATTTAAATGAACCCCTACCTCATTCCATAACCTCCTCCATGGTCTAAGCCCATTTTTAGGCATTAGGCCATGTCCTCATGCTCCCTGTAATCACCCGCATGCCTCTGGCCAATGACTAACACCCACCTCAACAAATACCTTCCTTGTAAAGTGCCAAAATCACTTAGAGCTTAGTCAAATAATGCCTAATAATTAAAATGACAAATTAACTTTTGTTTATTACTTTTACCCCCCAAATTTTTAGGGTTTCTCCTGACCATCAACGGTTAGGGTGACTATCAATGGTCACCTTTTAGGGACCCTGACTATTAATGATCAAGAAACCCTTTAAACCCCCAATTCTAATTTTTATCTACAACCTCCCAAATCCTAACATAACTACACCAAGCTCCTACCTACTTTGGAGATGCCTTTCTCCCACCAACCCATCACTTTGTTGTTGGTATATTTTGGCCCATCTGGCACATAATTTTACTATACTTATTATTTGGTCCTTTGGCCACAATGACAACATTACCATATTGACCCTTTTACATTTTGTGCCACCTCATGCATATTGACCCACTTTTGTCTCAATGGGAGTACTTTATACCTTAGATACCCAAGACACTTGACCCAATTGTGTTTTCCTCAAGATCACTTCTTACCTTGGATACCCATTGAATACACAATTATCACTTAAGAGACTTACATTTACGAGTGTTCCCAATCATCACACCTATAGGCAGTCACATGGTTCACTCATCCCTTGTCCTTTTGAGCACTAACCCTTATTTTTACCAACATTGGCAACTTCTTCTATGCATGATATTTGTTATTGCACCTTTTGTTGCATTCTATGTGCACATTTGCATCTTAAATGCCAAACCTCATGTCACCACCTAGTGACTCACCATATATCACTTATAAAACCCATACTTGCTTCAATTTCACCTCAAAAAATCCTAGTTTGAGGGAGAACACCTTCTCCCAATCTTGAGGTAACCAAACCCATGACCCATACTCCATTTTTGTTTTACAACTTATTCATACAAGCCACATAATAAAAGGGGCAAAATGTAGACACTATAAATATACACACCTACGGTTTTGAATGTTAAGGTAGCCCTTGAATTACCCATAGACCCTTTTAGGACAAACCTACACCTATCAAGACAAAACCAACTAATGTGTACTCAATTGCACCTAGTTGAGTAACCATGGCCTTCAGAACCCTATCCTTGTAGACCCTGACCATCGATAGTTAGGGTGACCATTGACATTCAGCCTTGGGAACCCCTGATCGTTGATGGTTAGGATCCACTTTCTCACCAAGATCATACAAGCTCTACTGGCCCTTTTATAAATATAACTTATCTAATTTGTGTTATGAGCCTTTGCATACACAAATTATATTTAGATGACCTAGTTACACCTTCACTTCAGCCTATTACTTATGCCTATAAGAGAAAGAGGCCTGGGAGGTCAAACCCATATATAATAATTACAGGAGCTCATGCATTTAAGAGTTTTATTTTGTAGGTCAATCAGGTCAATTAGCATCATCAACATTATCAAGCATTATCAACCATCTTATTGAGATCCAACTTGCCATCATCTCTCAACCAAGATTTTAGGTATTGTTACTCTACTATAATCAATCTAGATTCCACCAATAGGCTAACTATGTCAACCACTTACCCAACTGACTTTTGGTAAGACAAATACTTGTTTATTACTATCATGTACTTTTATTTCATTTTACAATTAATCTAGCCCTTGCATAATTCTTGGAATTCATCTATAAAATCTCATCATCTTCTATTGATCAAACTCAAAATTCCACATTCAACCACTGATGGTTGGACCCAACCATTGATGGTCAAGCATAATCATTGATGGTTACCCTAACTGCTAATGGTCACCTATGGTATAAAAACCAATAAGCTAATTTTACCCACCCACACCTAACCAAACCTAATTTTCTATGTTTTTGACCACTCACAGAACCCATTTTGATTTTATGAAACATACCTTGACCTGTTAGCACTAGTATTAATTGGTTTATCACCAGTTATATCATTTCTAGTCTATTTTTCTAGCAAGATTTCTTGTATTCAATTTTAGTATCTTTTGATTATTTATGCAAGTACCTTCTTTCCAATTTATCAACTTGATTATTTAAAACATGTGGATTGACAACCCTTAAGGAAGATTTCACTTCTTGGATCTAGTTATTGCTAGGCAATCCACCCAACTATCTATCTAAAAAAAAAATCTTTAGTGATTTATTATCTATTGGTCTTCCTCCCAAGCCAAAGAAGAGCTCTCACAATCATTTGGATTCAACATGTGCATAAACAAATAGTTTTTTTCAACCATACCTATATCATGTTTCTTTTCTCTCTTTCTTATAACTTAAGTGAAAATTTACATGAAACACTCTAGTACAGTATAAGATGATGATTTGATAAAATTATCAATGGGTATAGCTCAAAGCTAACTCAATTAACATGATGAAGATGATAAGAGATGTAATCAAGTGACAAAAATACTAGGGGATAAGGATGGATGATAGAGATAGTGGTCGAGCTATCTTTGGGCTCTGAAAAGTGGCCAAGTACTGCCTACATAGTCTAAAAAAACCTTAGGCTGATGTAGTTCTGACTAGAAGATGATGATGATTCATGATTAGAAAGTGATGATGATGAGGATGATTAAAATTGTTATTTATTTAATGATATAGATTAGATGAGGGGATAAGGATAAAATATTGGATGTTAGTCAGATGGGTTGTGATGGGGAGAAGGATGATGATGAAATAAATGATGAAATTAAGCCATCATGAATGTCATAAAGCTCAACATAGTCTAAATAATCCAAAAATATGGCACTTGGTTGTGTGCCCCATGATATATAAGTATGACTAAGAAGACATTGTGTTAAAGTGCATGGGAAAATAACAAACTCTACATCCTTGGGGGCACTTTTGGTGTCCTCATAGCATACTCATTCATTACGCAAAAGACACAATGTAAACAAAACATAAGATAATCAAAATATATTCATGATAAGAGACTTGTAAACAAGACAATCAATAGAAAAGTAACACACACAGAAGTATCTACATGCAGTATCCCAATGTCTTGTCTAATGATAGGATGGGTGATTGGATTATGATTGGGGACATAGGATATACTTGGATTTGGATAGGATGATGATGATTAGGATGAATATGAGGTGTTGCCCCTAGTTAAAGATAGAAGGATAGAGGATGGGATAAGGTATTTAAATACTCATTTGGTCTTGAAATCAAGTCAAAAGTTGGCCAAAGATGGTGATTAGAGAATTTATGACCAAGGATTACCAACAAATAAGGCCCTATAAGGATCCAATCTAGCAAGGAGACTGGGAGATGATGATGGGATCAAATACCTTTCATGCTAGCAAAAGTGATTGGATGGGTCTAGACATGAAGAGGAAATGATAAGGATAGTGATGGGATCATGTACCTTCGACACAAGAAAAGGTTAATTTGATGGGTACTATATATGAAAAGGCCTTGATAGGAAGTGATGGGTACTAAATTAAAGTCTTTGACAAGGTCATGTATGTTGAAAACACTTAGCCAATAAGATGATATATGATGGGTGACCACTTAGGATTGGTTCTAAGACTGAAGGTTTTATCCAAATATTGGGGATAAGAAAAGGCACATGACATGGAGATGTATGTCATTAGGGTATTTGAGATAATACAAGACATCATGGACTAATTTGGCTTTTTCAAATTTTATGATTTTGATGGTTTTTTTTTACATTTTTCAATTTTTAGGTATTTTTGGGATATGTATATACATTGTAAAAATGAGGTTACTAGAAAAGGGAATACCAAACCTAAAAACCAAGATGAGGATGGATGGAATGATGGATGGTATGACAAAGGATGATGATGATTGGGACCAAAGATGAATGGACTAGGGATAGCCAATGACCACATCATGAAGGAACAAGATAGTTATTTGCCCCAAGTGTTCATTAGAGGATATGCCAAGATGGTTTTGGGATAGTGATCAAGACACCTTCCACTTCCTTATGAAGTTAAAGACGTGAGGGAATAAGAGGTAGGATGTATGATAGGATGACAGATGATGGATAGGAACAATGGATCAAAGGATAAGATGATAGGTGATATGGACAAGGTGGACAAGGGATGTGACAAGTGGGATGGATGGATAAGGATATGAAATGGATAGATTTTCCCCCAAGTGTTGAAGAATAATGTGGACAATTGATTGTTCTACCATGAAGCCAAAAATTAGTTTTCATCATGGTACTTGCCCAAGCTACTAAAATACTAGTTTTCACCATTAGATGAATGATTTTTTTTGGACTTTTTAATGGGAATCTCAATTATCAGATGATGGATGAGATGCAAGCACAAAAATTTGATGGATTATTTAACCAACATATGTTCTGTTATGGATTCTAGATGCCTAAATGTCCTGGTGGCCTTTAGTAATTCTTGATAGTGACCCCTCCTGATATCTAGACTGAGTATTATCATTACCCCTAGGAGAGACAATGTTGCTCGAGAGGGTGATGTGAAGTGTGGATTCAATTAGAGCTTTATGGGGATGCATGGGTCTCAAATGGATGATAGGAATAGATTGTACTATAAGGTTAGGATAGGATGGTATGATGGATGACAGAGGAGTGGGATCAAGATAGGATAGTGTTATGGGTAATGGAATGGGATTATGACTAGCAGACACATACACCATTAGAGGTATTAGACATTCTTCATTTTATTGGTGCCAAGTGATAAAATAATGTAGGAGATCTAACACACTTTGACTTTGGGGATCATATTTGATTTGATTATTTGATGGATGATCAACCATGCTCTTGACATTATTTACATTTTGATCACCCCTTGATACCTAATTTTTGGCTTCACCAAGGGAGATTGATATTTCACTTGATATATAATGATTATTGTGACTTTGATAGTCTCCTAGTGCTAGATATTGGGCTTCACTAAGTGAAGACATTTTTGGATAAGATCGATGATGTGACTCTTCTTTATTTTGATTGATGGGATCAAAGATTACTTGATTATGATTTATGACTTTTGGAATATTGTCTTGGACCTTTGGATTTGTGGCACATATTATATTGCTTAGGGAAGGGCCCAATGATGCATGCTCCTATTTGTCCTTTTGGAGGGAAGTGATTAATTGGTCATCAATGGGGAGAAAGGGGTCCATGATGGATGAGTATGGTGGTGAGGGAATGATGAGGTCAATGAGTGGTGATGGGGTAGAATAGTCTTCATAAGGGTTTGTAGGAGACCTAATTTTGACATAAGAGAAAATCTCCTCAAGGTCAACAAAAGGATGATCACGAGGACTAGATATAGTAGATGCATATAAAGGAGGATTGAACTCACTCTCACAGTATTTTATAGATAAGTCTTGCAAGAACTCATTTATGATGTCATTATCTAAAATGGGATCAAAAGATATGCCTGGTAATGAATTGGAGGAATATGGATTATGGGTATCCTCTAAAAGATAGGAATTATCAGCATCAATGAAGGATGATGTTTTTGATGAGGAATATAGTTTGGATACAGGTGTTGAACATGATCCCATAGAAGATAAGACCTTAGATTTTGACTTTAAAGCTGATTCCAATGCATAAGATATAATGTTGATATTTGTAGATGCATTGTCTGCTATTGACCTCTTGATAAGGGGTGTTTGAGGTAATGGGTGAGAGGGAGATGATGGATGAATGACAAGTTCAACAATGATTGGCTCATGGAGGGACTTATGAGATATGGGAGGACTAGGATCATTGGAGATATAATTGGCTTTGATGGAGGATTTGTTAAGGATGGGAGTAGTGTCTTGACCTTAGCTTAGAAAGGGAAGGGCTTAATCATGATTGGGAAGGGGATCTTGGCATTCCTCCTTTTGTTCACCTAGGGATTGAGAATTATCTAGTTCATCATTTAATTATTATATCTCCATGGTCAATGAGGTCTTGGACAAAGTCTTGAAAAGGTCAACATCGATTAATGGTATGCCCCCCTAGGTTTGATGATATAGACAATATTGGTTTTCATTATACCAAGAGGGTTTAGTTTTAATAGGATCAAGATGTCAGATAAGTGGATACACCATCATGTTATTAATGATTGGTTAGTTGAAGAGGGCCTCCAATGATATGGGAAGGGGTGTATAAGGATCTAATTCATGTTATGGCTTAAATACGACAGAATTGGACTTATGATCAGATAGTTGTGGATATGAATAGATTGAAGGATTCAATGTGGCCTAGATTGGATTTCCTTTTATAGTATGGGACTAGGAAGTTGATGGTTTATGACTAGAAAATGGATGATTGATACAAGATTCACATGATGAGGCCTGGATAGGAGGTGTAATGAGATGAAGGGGATCAACACCTTCAAGAAGTGGTATACCCATCATAATGAGTCACAAAAGGATCTCATCCTTGTTATCAAGTGTGTGATTGATAGATGATGAATGATGTAGGTAAGATAAGGATTAGATAAGGTTCTTGAATAAAATAGATCGAAAGGACCTAGCTAGTATGATGGGTAATGATAGAGATGAAGAGACTAATGGATTAAGGATTATGATCAAATGTCAGACCGATAGTGTAATAGATGCTAATAGTTTATCAACAATGCCTAAATATCTAGCTAGTAAAAGGATTGAAGGGTTTTGATGGGTGCCTAAATTCAAACTAATAAGAGGATGATATGATGGGTGCTAGTAATGAATAAGGCAAGGTGATTGGACTAGATTAGATTGATGGGTTTGCTAGATTGAGACTGACCAGGTGACAAAATGCTAAAAAGCTATTGATTATGATATGAGACTTGACCAAGTGGATTAGGAAGATAGGATGGTAATAAGATGATAGGGGGATTGGGATGATAGAATGATAAGCTTAGCTCAAGGCCTAAGAATAATTTTTCTCAAGGTGGGATGGTAGGTGATTATGTAATGAAGGTGATTAATAAAATGGAATGAGGATACATTTGATGATGAAATGATAAAGGGGTAATGAAAGGTGGATGGTTGAGACCTGTATATGACCAAAAATTCAACTAGGATAAAATAAAGTGATGATTATATGGGTGATGAAGGCAAGGTCAAGCCAATGATTAGGTATGGATTTAAGATAAGATGTGGATTATGAGGTATGATTAGGATGTGATTAGGGGATGACATATGGATCAAGTGATAAAATGTGACTAAAAGGATGTACAAGAGAACAAGTTATGTAAAAGAAGGAAACCAAGAATATACAAGGTGATGGGATAATGAGACAAGATGATATGGGGATGATTAGGACTATAAATGAGGTGGACTTAGGATTGAATGTGGATAATGAGACAAGATGGGATTAGGATAGGTTATGGGTTCTGATTAAATATGTAAAGGGGTGGTGTCAATAAAATGATATGGGAATGATCAATACTATGGTGTGATTGATGGATAAGTCAAGGTCAAAGTGAGGTGTGATTGATTATGGATTAGATGGTATTATGACAAGGTGTGAATAGGAGGATGAACAAATGTGACTAATATGGGAGTCTAGTATAATGTACAAGAGAATAAATTATGTACAAGAAGATGAGATTAGGATATATAATAATGATGATTAGGATGATCAATAATAGGTGGATATGGTTAGAATAAGATTGTGATGGAGATGATATGATTAGATAATGGATAAAATGGTGATTAAGATATGCAAGTGGATGTGGTGGTGGGTAGATATGGTTATATTAGGATGGGATGGACAAGATAGTGATTAGGCAAGGATGTAGAAGATAATGGGGTGATGACCAAGGATAATGGGATATGGTGAGACTAGGAAAGGATGGGATGACTATGATAAGTGGGTGATGATGTGGATTTAGAATAAGGATGTAAGATGTAAATGGCTAAGGATGAGTGGTTATGACAAAGAGAAAGGTATACAAAGAGACTATATATAATGATGACTAGGATGTACAAGATGAGATGTAGGTGATGTAAGATGAGGATGATGATTTAGAATGTACATGAAAAATAAAGTGGGAGAGATATGCACAAGATGATAGAATTATGAGGATAAAATATATAAGATGATATGTACAAAGGACCTAGATAGGCTTAGATAGGTAAAATGTTGACTCGGCTCACAAACAACACAGGTCTAACACAACACACACCCAAACAAGTAAGCCATAACCTATGATTAGTAAAATAATGGGTGTGTAACCTGATGTCCACACCATATAATGGATACACAAGTGTGGTTGTAGGGCAGTGACCTATTACAAAATTGATCGAATCCTCCTGACCTTGATTGCACTTGATGGTCACTTGGGCATTGTTACTGACATCGATAGTGAAACACCTATTACGACTGAAAGGTTTTATGCTAGGTTGAACAGGCTCTCTAAGGGCATCCCATATATACACAATGATACATTGGAGCCCAAGTTTATATAGGGTGTTGTTTAATTCTTAGTTCAGAGATTTAACTCTTCCCCTTCATGGATGCCCTGTATAGGGTCAACTGCTTAGCCTAATGATAGGTGTTCCTGATTATTATAATTCACCGAAACATGGAGTTTGGTTAGTGTGCAATGATGAAATAAAAAACACTAACCATTATAGAATAAGTACATGCATGGGGATCAATTCCAAATCATGTGATATCCTAGGGAAGGGGGTAACAAATAGGTAATCATATGATATAATTAATTAACCAACTAATTACCCATGTGTGATGAGCACGATATGATAAATTATTTACAAATTAACACACAATCACACAAGTATATATAACAAAGATATACACACAACAAGATGATTAAAATGATACAAATAATACAAAAATGATGTGAAAAAGTGTCACAATGGGGTCTTTGACTAGTGGCCTGTAAACACTTGGGTTATTAATTGGATATGGCACTCAAAAGAGGTGACCTGCAACACAAAATGTTAGACCCAAAATATGTCTTGTAAGATGATGTTAACACAATAACCCCTAAAATAAATAAGATGTTGGTCAAATATGCCTTAATAAAATACCCCTAAAAAATTGTGGTTTGGATTTATAACTTATTTGGGGTGAGTGGGACACATCATGAGGGTCCAGGGATAGCATCCCCTAATAGGGTCAAGGGGCAAAGCCCCTTGTGGGGTTTAGGAGCAGTGATAAAGGAAATTTGAGCTTTATGGGAGGCTCAGAGTGACTCAAAATTTAAAAAAAAAAGACTCAAAAAATGATCTCAAAAAGGACCAAATTAATGGCAAAAATGACTACGAACCCATGATTATATAGTGTAAAATCATGACTTGCAGGACAAACCTATGATTATAAAATTTATGAGATTGTAGATGTTAGCTAACCATGATAGTTAACCACCAAAATGTGGAAGTCTAAAAATATTGTGATTGGGAATAATATGACTAGAAGTAGATTGATAGTAGCAGTTTTGTCATAAACCAAAAAACTATGACTCAGATCGACAAACCCATGACTAGTAACAAAAAAAAGTAGTGATATTGTAGTATTTAAGTAAAATAGTCTATACATATGAATTAAGAAAAAAATATTAAAATATTTACAGCGTTTCAGTTTTAATACAATTATTTGATGATAAAATATATTAGAAAAATCTATAACTAATCTAAAATGGCCTAAACTACAATGTCACCACTCAAAATCACAACTTGCTAGTTGCAGAGCAACCCCATGATTGAGAGATTAGTGGTATTTCCAAAAAAAGAGGCTGAGCTAACTTGTAAGATAAATCTCTAGGCAATATTTTTACTCTTGTGTTTCACCAATACCTTACATGACAAAAAATACCCTCACTAAGTATGTTGTCTTTAGATATAAATAGAGATAAAGTTGAGTATGTGGAGGAATGATTAAGAACACTTATCAACAAAATATAGAATATTTTAGACTTACCACTTATAGACATTTTTCTCCTTGTTAACTAGAACTTGAAGACCCTAAAAATTATAAATTAAAAAAAATCAAGGTAGTATTTTACCAGTTCTTGATGTTTATGCAATACCATGACTAAGAATGGTGATCCCTCTATTACCAGGGTAATTTATCTATTCAAAAAGTGGTAGGATTGTCAAAAATACTTGGCTAGTTAATTTATTGAAGGATTCTCTCTGGCCTGCATACAAAATCAACAACAACAAACAAACAACCTATAGGTATAAAAGGGTTAGCAAAAATATGATATATTATGGACCCAACTATTGGATTTAATAATACCACTATTAAAAATGATAACCTCGTGATTACCAGGGCAATCTTGTGACTGGGTAAGTGGCAAGATTGTCAAAAATGATCTGTAGGACAAACCATTAAGGGTTTATAATATTGAAACTAGGATTGACAATCCCATGAATAAAAGGACAATATCATTACTGGGATAGTTATCGGATTGTCAAAAATAGACATGCAACACAAAAATTGCTAGTAGTTTGCAATATCATGATTGGGATTGACAATCCTGCAACTATTAGAGCAAACCTATGACTATAACCTGGGTATGCAAAATTTCAAACTTTTTAAGATTTTCTTCACCTAATCATTCCTACAAGCTAGTAAAAACAACACTAACAAGCAAAAATGGTTAAATGGGATAAAGGCATCCCAATGTGGTCATCAAAATATAGTAATATTTTGAGCTCACTATGAATTCAAATAAGATAAATCCAAATTCAAAACACAAACTACTCAATAAGAAATATTTATAAAGCAAATCATAATGATAACAAGCTTACCAAATTCCCTTGCTCTACATTACCTCCTTCCAAGATTCATAAGAGGATGATTAGACTCAGATTGACAAAGTGATAGCTTGAATTTGGATTGTTGATGAATGCTTGATGACTTGATTATATATATACAATAGGATTTCTAGAATTATTTTGGCATGGTTTCCCTACAAAGTTTTTAGATGGTTTGAGAGTGGAGGGAGAGGTTGGTTTTATAGGTAAATGGGAGGAAGATCTATGGTCCAAATTTAAATTTGTGTCATCAAGATCTATGGTTGAGGAATTTCCATAGAATTTTTAATTCCATGGAAATCTCTAGATTAGAAAAATTCTAGAGGAAGGGGCCAAGTTGGGGAAGATTTCTAGAATCATCCAATACTATAAATCTCTCCATAGGGTTTAGGGATTTAGGGAAGGCTAGTGTAGGGTGGTGGGTGGGTAGTTTGAATAATTTTGAATTTAAAATTGGCTAGTGGGATTAGGGAGTAAGTTAGTAGGTAATGGGTTTTATTAAGGGATAAATGAGGATTAGGATTCCTAGGGATGTAGGAATACCTATGGGGTAGGATAGTGGATGGTTAGATGGGGTTATGGGAATTAAAATTTTCCATATGATAGATAAACATGATTAGATTAGGATAATGGAAGATTAGGGAAAATTAATAAAGAGATGGGATGAATAAGGTTAGTGAATATAGATTAATGGAAGGGGATATTAGATTAATGGAACAAGAATGGAATAAATTAGTGAGATAAAATAAGAAAAGCGAAATTAGTGTTGACTAATAGGAATATTAGTCGACTGTGATGAAGTGAATGATTTTAGGTGCATATAGTTTGCATGTATATTATATGTTAAATAATGGTTTGTTAAGTCAAAAGTGTTAAAAGTGTACTTTCAAAACTCTTTTTGTGAAATCATTACAATCATTTCATTCCATGAAATCATGTCTCTTTGAGTAATTTTTATAATTAAATATTCATCAAGGTCAACATATATTTAAATGTGTTTTGTTAGTTCATTTTTTTGAGAAAACCATTTGAAAATTGGTGTTGTTTAGGTTGTAAAATAATTATATTCCTTCAAATTCATGTCTTTAAATTTTTGGTCAACCAAATTTTATCATCATCAAGATATGGTTGAAAACATTTCATGAAGTCCAATAATTTGAGAACATCCTTTAAAAACATTTTTTCCATTAATTTATTTGATAAAATTAAAAAAGTTGATGTGCATTATATATCATATCACACTTCCCATAAATTTTAATCTAACATTTTGTCAAAGATTTTTCATACTTATAGTATGATTTCACATTCCTATAAATTTAGATGATGTATTTTGTCAAACAATTTTTTGAATTTTGTACAATTCAAAATTTTGCATTCATGTTTAGAATAAATTTTAATTATATTATATCTTTGAGAATGCTTCATTTTGTAGAGAGTTTGAAAGCATACATTTAAAATCCTTTTCATGCATGTCCTGCAATCATTATATTTTATGAAATCATGTCCTTTTGAGGCATTTTTTGAACCAAATTTTAAAGTATACTAACATTGCATATTATAATGCTCCAACACCAGCCTTTTGTATGATTTCAAACTTTTAAATTTAAAATTTTCAGCTACATTTTATCATGTTGAATGTATGTTTGACAATTCTTCATTAGATCCAATAATTTGATACTATTGTTTCAAAACATTTTTTACATAAATATTTTTGAGGATATTTCCTTAACTAACAAATAGTTGATGTGATATTTGTATGATCTCATATTTACCATAAATATTAATCAAGTATTTTATCCAACAGTTTGTGTCTTCTTTCATTAAGGAATTTTGTCAAATATTTCACTTTTTTTCTGTATAATTTCCCATTTTGCATGTGTCTCAAATAATTTACATGTCTATTGTATGTTAAAAAATTCTTTACTAAGATAAATATTTTTATAAATTAGTTTCAAAACCCCTTTTGTGTATTTATTATAGTAATTGCATTCCATTAAATGACATATCTTTGATGATTTTCATCAACCACAAATTTTCATGGTAAAGATATGCTCAAGAGTGTTTCATTAGGTGAAAGTGTTCTTTAGCATCCTTTGAAAGCTTTGGTATAAATTTATTTGAGGCTTTCTCTTAATCTGAAAATTTTTGACATGCCTTTTTCATGGTCTCACATTTCCCATAAATTTCAATCAACATTTTTTTTCAAATAGTTTTGTTCGTATTGTATGATTTCCCATTCCCATATATTATATTCATTCATTTTGTCAAATAATTTATATGCCTTTTGTATGATTCCACACTTTGCATGTTTATTTTATGTTCAAGAATATTTTGTTAGGTCAAAGTGTTTGAGACTGTATTTTCATAACCCTTTCTCGTATGTCTTACAATCATTACATTCCATAAAAGCATGCCTCATTGAGGCATTTTTTCAACCTCATATTTTCATGGCTAGTGTATGTTCAAGAATATTTTCTTAAGTCGAAGAGTTTAATAAATTCCTTTTAAAATCTATTTTATGTAGGTTCTATAATCATTGTATTCTATGAAATCATGTATTTCAAGATTTTTTCAACCATAGTTTTTATGTTCATCGTATATTTTATAGTGATTTGTAAAGTCTAATTGTTTAAGAACATCATTTAAAAACCTTTTTTCACTAATTAATTTGAGGCACTTTCTGAAATGCATAAATAGTTGATGTGCCTTTTGTGTGCATTTTTTCAAATAACTTACATACTTATTATATGATTTCACATTCCTATAAATTTCATTCGTGTTTTTGTCAAATAATTCACATAAATTTTGTATGATTATACATTTTACATTCATTTATAAATTATTTTGGGTGTTTCTTGTATGTTCTAGAGCACTTCATTAGTCAAAGAGTTTGAGAGTATACTTTAAAAACTATTTTTGTGTATATTCTATAATAATTATATTTTATGGCCAATGAGATGTGGGTGAGTTGGTAAAGTGATTTGGTTGTTACAAGCACCACCCATGTTCAAATCTTAGTATTCTATCGAAGGTCAAATGTGGTCGATCATTAAGTATTCTTGGGTCAGTTGTGGCCGATCGTTGGTATTCTTGGGCTGATTGTGGTCGATCATTGGTATTCTTATTTCTTGGACTGGCTGTGGTTGATCATTAGTATTATTGGGCCAATTGTGGTTGATCATTAGTATACTTGTATCGATTGTGGCCGTTGATGGTATTCTTGAGCTAGTTTTGACCATTCATTAGTATTTTCTTGGGGATTTGGGCCTCTGATTGTGTCCCAAACTGATTGAAGCTTTGGTTAAAAGTGATTGGGACATGGATTCCTCAAGCTTGAGCATCGATCTAAAAATAATAATTATATTTTATGAAATCATATATTTTTGAAGTATTATGTTAACCACATTTAAAATCAACTATTAATTAACACATTTCATACGGATTAATTTTTCAAATCTAAATTTTATATTAATAATAGTAAGAAGATTCCATTAGTTTCAATTTAAAAAATATATATATGAAAAAAGATAGGCAAGTGAATTGACTTGACTACATGAAACGTATAAATTAATTAATTAATTATATATATATATATATATATATATATATATATATATATATATATATATATATATATATATATATATATATATATATATATATATAAATAAAGGCACGTCGTTCGTAAAAAAAAATTGTTATTAGAAAAATACATGTGACAATCAAATATAATTAATACAAATAAAATTGAAAAAAATTAGTCACTTCGTAGAAAATGAAAACGATCTAAATAATTAAAAACTTTTAAGTCACTTCTTAATCCCACCCACTACATAAGAAAAGAGAGTCGTTCAGACACTTTTGACATTTTATTTATTATTTTTTTAACCAAAAGTCCATTTTCCAATGGTTTGATAAAGAATAATAAAAAAATGCTTTGTATTTACATGTTAGCAACCATAATATTTAGAAATTTTTAATAATTATTATTAAAATTTTGGAGGCTATACAATTTGTTATTATTCAAATATAATGAAAGCAAATGAAATAAAAAAAATAGTTGCTTCATAAGTATTGACATAAAGGAAAAGAATATAGTTTAAACAAGTGTCGTGATGTGATTCTAGTCCCTGATATTAAAAAGAATATTTAGATTTCATTAGTATTAAGGCATTTATTATAGTCATGGAGATTAATAGATCCCATGAACCAACAATTACATATAAAGTGGTTGTGTGAAGTATTGTGATTTTATTTAAAAGTGACTAAATGTGGAAATAGTTGTTAAGGTATAGGTTATGGAGAAAAACAACAATGACGATAATAATATTGATAAAGATATGGAGTCATTTGATTTAGATATGTACAGAGAGAGAACACAACAATAAGTTGACACCTCTTATAACTAGGAAAATGAATTCACTAATAATGAAGGAAAAATGTGCTTGAACGACTAATATTCTTAGAACACAATCAGATGGCTATCACATTTACTCGTCATTTCAACAACATAACATAAAAACAATTTAAAAATGAAATTTTATTTATTTTCTTACTTTTATATGTGTTATTTTCATTGCATTTTATTTATTATGCATGACATGTATAACCAAAAGTCATGTAAATATAAGATAAATATTTCATGCTACCTAATTAAATAAAAAAGAATGCAATAATTAATATTTTGAGTACAAATAGTACAATTCATAGGTATTTGAATGTGGAGATTTTCTTAACATAAACCAATTTAAAAAATGAATGGAATAACTTGGACAATTTGAACTTATCCTACAAATAAAATAAACACAAACCTTGATAAAAATTACTTAATGACATATAACACAAAGATGGTAAACTTTGTAAAATCAGGGATATTAAAAAAGACAATCACATTTAATTGACTCAACTTGTTTGTGTAGGAGGACATTGAAATAAAATAAAGTAAAAATAATTGAAACAAGATAACAAAATCACAACCATTAATCAAATATTATAATATATTATAACAAGGTGAGTAGGTTTTTTTTACTGTGAAATTGGATCTAGACTTAGCAAGAGCTATAGACAACAACATCTTAGGTTGAGGTGAGGTTGGCCCTGTACAATAGATAATGAAGTTTTACAGTTTTTGGGTTATGTTCTCCTTGGTTTATATGTTCTATCTTTTATGTGTGAGATTTAAATTGGTTGCATAGATCACTATATGACTAATTTTATCTTCAAAACCCTAGTTCCTTGACATGTGAATACTAATGCAAATCAATGGAATAAAAAGGGGTCAATGGTTGAATTTGGGAGCGACCTCAACACTCCACATGTTGATCCCTACCTATATACCAATACTCTAAATATGGATCAAACCTTGTGTAGTTTTCCCTTGATATGATGATGTGTAAATAACTAGTGCAATATGCTAGATGTTAGTGCCATCTTGATGTGATTAGGTGTCTTCAATTATGGTTTGTGATCTTGGAAATGTATTCAAACTTTAACTCAAGGCTACTAGGGTTGTATGTACTTAGAATTTGGAGAAATACATAATTCTCTCTTAATAGGCAATATGAATTTTAGTGTTTTTCTTGTGTGTAAGCCTTTTTTGTGAAAAACTAGTTTGGAGCAGGGTGTTTAATAGTAGTATCATTGGAATGTATTCAAATTGGGATTATTATGGGCATGTGCCTAACTTTTCCTAACTTTGAATTTTTTAAATTAAATATTATTTGGTGAGAAGATGATAGAGAGTACATGGATAATAGAGCAATGCACTCTTGTCTAATGGGGTGCTCTTGTCTAATGTTGAGAAACAACAGTGCTATGGGTTTGGAATATCCTAGGTGATAGCTTAGAATATTGGAAAGAGAGATAAATGCATTCTAGATTTAGAAATCAACTTAGATGAGTGACTCTTCTACACAAGTTATCAAAAGGGCCCTAGGATAGGCCATGAGCTAACTGTGTTAAAAGGGAGGTCACAAGTCCATTCTTTTAGCTTAAATGTTAATTTATATGTCTATCCCTATACCTATGTAGGATCCCTATAAATAACTTGTGATGTTGTATTAGATAAAGAGTTTGTGATATGTGTCACTTTCTGCTTAATATTATATATTTTAATTTTTCAATCCAAGTGATCGTGCTCATGTGTAATCTTATTATGCTGAAACAAAGATGGAGAAACTTCAAAACCTTCATGCTCATAAATAGGTGAATAAATTAAATTATTATGATGCTCATAATAAGGTGTAAATTTTAATTTTGGAGTATGCATTTGTAAATGTGAATCATGATCTTGAATAGATGTATAAACTAATTCATTACAAATTTTCTCAATAACTATGCCAACCAATTGTTGTAGAGTATAAGTAAGTAACATTGGTTCCATAGGATATTTGTATTGAATGTATCAAAATTTAACCACTTCATTATCATGAATTTAATTTATGCTTTTATGAATTTTAGAATGAACTGCTTCAATTTTTAATAACCAAGGTATCCCTAATAACATATCAAACAAACTACTACTTGGTAACACTGAAAAAATAGTGGAAATATGAGGAGTCCCAATTGTAAAGGCAATATGATATGTGAAAGAGTATCTTGTGTATGGCCATCAAATACTTTCACAAATTTAGATGTATGTTGTATATCTTGCTATGTATAACCAAGATAATGTAAAAGTGTTATGGTACATACTTTTTCGCTTGATCCATTGTATATTATAGCACTATGAATGGGTTACATGCCAATATATGTTCTTATAAATAATCCATGTCTATCATAATCACCATAAAAAATCATAGAATCATCAAATGTAATAAATAAGCATGATTTTAGCTTGCTTGTAACTATAACAATTATGCTGTCAAGTGGATGCCCATATGAAGACAGGGAAGGATGAACATTATATGCTTAATGTAATTCATAATTTTGTTTTATATCTTGTGCTTCATGATTGCAAAAAGGATCTTTATACATTTTTAAGATTTTCATTCCCATTTTCTTGTAGCTTAGCCTCTTAATTAGGTAAAAATGTCATTAATGTTCTCATCAATGAGAACTTGGATTTTGTACTTGAGCTTCATACTTATTTTGATTATATATCCAACACATATATGATAATTGAAAAATGTATTTCTATCAAAGATTCTAGATTGAGGTCTAAATAGATCTACTTCCAATGGCAGAGGAAGTGTAATAATATGAGATTCAAAGAGCCTTTGTAGTAACACATGAGGAGGTGAAGGTAAGCTTGAAAATTACCTCCTTGGTGCAGCTTGTAGTTGAAGCTTTTGTGGTCATTTTGATATATAATTAACTATAACTTTAGCTTCATTTTTGTTTAAATTAGGTTTGCTCTTGTAATTAGGATTGCCATGAAACATAATAGTTAAGTAGAAGGAGCATTGGAGTTATGTTTGAGCTTATTCAATGTAATAAATTTGACCTCTTGTTCTTTAATTATATGACATAGTTCATAAAAGGATTTAAACTTATCAAACATGATATATTCTTGAAGAGGAATAAGCAAGATTTGAGTAAAAATATCTTGAAGTTCATTATTAACCATTTGATTTGTCATTTTGGCTAGCATGGTCTTGTATATTAGAGCATACTCACTAATTATCTCATTTGGAACTTGTTTGAGCTTTGATATTTGTGTGTAGGATAATTTTTCACCAACATTGTTAGAAAAATATACCAAAAATTATTTTCCAAAGGATTGAAGGTTGTAAATAATTAGAGAGGAAGATAATAGAACCATATAAAAGCATAATTTTTAAGACATCATGGAAAGAGATCTTGGCTAATTTTTTTTCTTTATCTATATAATCTAGATAAGCTACATGGAAGGCACACACATGATGTTTAGGACCACCTTTGCCTTTATAATGATGAAACTTAGGAACCACAAATCTAAATAGAAGAAGAAAAGATGAAATTTTAGGAGAAAAAGGGTTATGCAATAAGGTATAAGAATCTAAGGAAGGGATAATATCATAAATGGTTTTATCAATATTAGCTTGATTTATTTTTAATAGAATAAGGGCCTGTTCAAGAGAAGCATTAGTTATAGTAATGGGAAGGTTATAGGTAGCATGAGTAAAAATAGATGTGGATAAATAAGGGAGGATATATAATGTTCCTAAGCCAAGAGTTAAAAGGGTATAAGTGACTAAGGGTGTAATAATAATGGTAGATGCAATGGTATAAGTAACAATTTAGAAGTATTAACAGTAGTTGATTTCTTAAGCTTGTCACAAATAACATATATAAATGAATCAATATTTTTGGGATGTGAAAAAGTAGTCCAAAATATTAGCATGATTTAATTTTGTATCAGATTTAGAAACAAGTGCCATAATGTGCACTTAAATAGGATGAGGAGTATGCAGTAAAATGTCCTATGAGGATAAATTCGATACATAAGCCTCCTCTTGTTCCTAGTTCATTGAATATGGAACTAAAACATTAGGAATAATCAAATGAAACTAAATTAGAACAATCATTTGAATTAAGAAACATAGGTAAATCATAATAGATAAGTTCTTTAGTTACTTTATATTTATCCCGTGAGAAGACATGATACATAGCATGTTGAAAATTAATGTATCATGCTACAAAGAACTACATGACATAATGTAATACATAAGATAAACATGTATATGCTAAAATGATGAATATGAAAATGAAAAAAATAGTGAAATTAGAAAGGGTTTGAATGTATAGGATTTTAGATGTACATGCTCATTCATTGATTAATGTTAGCCTAGTATTTAAAACCACTAACTATAAATTTAGAACCATGATTGTAACCCACTAAACCATGTTTTATGGGTAAGTTGAGATTAAATTCCTTAGTTGATATGCTTCTCATAGGAGCACCACAAATCAGATAGATACAAGTTGCTTCCTATTGGTGTAAATAAGGGGATGTTAAGCATTTCTTATATATAATAAGGTATGGAGAAACTAAATTATGTGTTTAGTGTTGTCCTATGGATATGAGTATTATAGTAAAACCCCTTAGTCTATGATGTCTATAAATATCACACCATGTATCCCTTCACGAAATCACTAAATAGTTCTAATACAACTATAACACAATTTCTAAAACAAGCAAAGACAATGAAAAATTAAGGAAAAGAAAGGAAAAATATTTTTGTATATATGTGACAATAAATTTCAACCTTAGGTTAAAAGAAAGAGATTTAATGTTAGATTTTATCATATTTAATGAGATAAAAAAATTTGGTGTTGAGTTCCTCCAAAGTAGAATAAGTTGAATTGTTATACTTTATGTTTACATCCAAGGTTAAAGGCTATTTTCTTTCAATATCATGATTTTATATAAATTTAATGAAACCTTAGGACAAAAATCAATAATCAAAAAATAATGTTTGAGATAAAATATGGGTTCACAAAAATATTTACATTAGAATTAATAATTAATTATAATTAAATCTAAATTGTAAATTGTAAACTATTAAAATCCAACCTAGGATGTTATATATAGTAAAAATAGAGATCTATAGAATTTACATAATTTATAAATTTATTTAAAATATAAATTAGGGTTAGGTTAGAGAATTGTTCTTGAAAACTAGTCATTTCAAAGTTTCTTGACTTTTTTTAAAGTGTGACTATCTAAAAATGATCTACAATATAGATGAATGAGAAAATAGTGGTATGTTATCTACTGGGACAAGTTCATAAGAGGTGGATAGGAATGTAGTGCATGGTTGTCTATTTATGATGATTTTTTCCTATCAAGTTATGTGTTAAATTTTAAAATATAGTTTAGTTCACCTTAATCTATATGAAATATGTTTTTATGTAGATCCTAAATATATTTGTGGAAGACCTATAAAATCATAAACCTAATATTTTAAAAACACACAAAATGATATCAAATACAAAAGGGAGGGAAATAAGGGAAGTGGGAATGGAGAAGCTATCATTAGCAAACTCATTTTTGGTTGAGTTCTTATTATATATCATGAAAAGGCATTAATTCAATGTATTTATCTCTTTAAAGAAGACCAGATGAATGCAACTAGAAAATTTGACTAGGATGCTTAGAAAAGGATGTCTTTAACATGTAATAAACAAAATTAGGCTTGGCCAAATAATATAAAATCACAAAAAAATTAAAATAGTAATATTTTATCCAAAAATATATGCTTTTAATATCATAAAGATATGCCTTGTAAGAGACTGGTGGGTATGTGTATGGAGTTGGGGGATAATTCCATGGACATAACCCATAATGCATACGCATTATTAACATAATGCATATGTGTTATGTTAATAACATGTAAACATTATTTGAAATATGCTTTCTAATTACCAATACATAATGTGTATGTGTTACTATATAAGGCGCACATGCTATATAGTAATGCATACATGTTATGATAACACATGCATTATAGTCAGTGTTTTTTCTTAACCTGTAACCTAAAATTCTTCATTTATAATTTGTTCTAATCTATTACATGATATCATTCTCCTATAACAAGTATTAATACTCACCAAAAGTCCTTTGGAAAGCTCAATACATCCCTAACTTCTCAATGTTTTCACATAGACAAGGTAAGTGATAAAAACTACACCTATTAACCTTGTGTTTTACCAATTTTTTATTTACATTGTTTAATTTATAAATTATTTATTTTAAATAGAACAATCCATTTCAAGATACCATAACCATCCTCTTAAACCTCCACCTTACCTTATTATTCATGTGGCTAACCCTCCACCTAACCCTCTTAATCCTCTTATTGAACCTCTACCTAACCCTCATATTCCTCCACCCAACCCTCCTAAAATTTGCACAAGATCTCATAGAAAACCATGAGGATATAACTTGACACATTGTATAAAAAATTGAAATTGAGAAAGTAATCAAAATATTGAGGGACCCCACATCTACCAACACCCATCACACATATCTAGCTAATAACCTAGAGTCATTATTAGGTCAAGTTGACTTGATAACGAGTCAAATTGACAAATGGGAATATTATCAAGATAGTTGTAGGGATTATTATGATAAAAAATTATCAACATAGGAAGTCAAAAATAAACAAATATCAAAAACTGACATTTGTGCATTATTCATTGACCTAGCCACCAAAGCACCATTTCTAGTAACTGCTAAATATTTTCCAATACATAGGTGCCAACATAATTGGATCAAATCTAATATATAGGGATGATTATGGATGGTGTTTTATTATCCACCATTTAAAAACCATGAGGTCCCATTGTATTTTTTGAGAAAACTCTACTGTGAGTTTATCCTCAATAAGATTCTAAATTATTTTGATTATAGTGAGTTTCAGGGCTGAGGGAAAGGCTCTATGTAGGATCTACTAGGTGCACATCATGCACCTAATTGACCTTTAAGGATCCCTAACCAAAAGCCACTTCATATTGACATCCCCCTTGTGGTGAAGAAGGTCATGGAGATCAACACTCTACATGTGCTTAGTGTGTTTATTGATGCACTCGTATAGCATATGAGTAGGCTTTCAATAACTGTTGTTGGAGATATACCATATAGTGTGCATACCTAAACCCATCCTTATAGATATTGTATATCTATATGTACTGGATAAATGATGATGTTGGCACTGGTGGTTTAGAGGGGTTGGGTGATATACTCTTGAGTGAAGAGTTTTTGGCATGCACATTTGGTGTGTAGTTATCGACCACTACATAGATGCGGGTATATATTTATATATATTTCATGTGTAAAATTTAAGATATATTTTAAAATTTAAAATCTAATAAATAATTTAAAAAAAATGAATTATATATATAAAATCTATATTTTCAAATTTAAAATCTATATATAATCTCTGTGTGTGTGTGTGTGTGTGTGTGTGTGTGTGTGTGTGTGTGTGTTTTCTTGGAGGAGATGGTGCCTTCATCATCATAGTATAGATTTATAGGATTATATATTACATAGCATTTATTTACATATACAGAGACAACTTCTAGCCCATCCATTACTACAGCTTCTTATGTTAGTCTGACAATTTTTACTTATACAAATGTAAAATTTTGAGTACATCTTACACTCTTGGTTTAATATTTAGGAGAAAAATTGCCTTATATATTTGATACTTTATAGAAAACAAAGTGAGACCTTGTTTATTTAGTTTATGTATTGATTTGACACTTCTCAATCACTGTGAGTAGAGATAGACATAGACATTTATTCAATGATGTCATCTTCACAGACCCTCATACAGGTACATATTAACTTGTAATTTTGAATTGTAGAATAGTTTTTTTTAAATAATTTTACTACATATTTGCCTAAAAAATATAACTTATGTGAATGTATTATGTATGCAGGGTTATCCTATAACATCTGATAGTCCAATTTAGATAGTTATTAGGGAAACATCACATATTTCATCTTTATTTTAGACACTTGTTCATATAGCTCAACCTTCCACTGACCCAATAAAGCATCAAAATAAGATTGTGCAAGGCCATGAGATTATAGTATGTGCATGTTTAAATGTTTTTTATTCTATTTTAAAATTAATTTATTAACTTCATCCCATATATATTTTATGTTAATTATTTAATAATAATTGTATTTGAATAGGTTCAACTACAAGTGAGCTATAAGCATAGGACCTGAAGTTAGACCTTGGAGCATCTAAGGCATTAGAGGGATCTCCATCTACTAGCATGGAATCCTAGGGAGGATCTTCTTCAAGGAAGGCAAAGAGAGGGAGGGTATTTTTATGATTATCTCACATCTTACATGATGTACATTTTTGTATGCTTATATGGAAAAGTACACATTTTTTATATGCCTATATGACAATCTATGTATTATTGATATTGTGCATGTACCTATATGGCATTCACCTAACATTCTATTATGTTTTAAGCCTTTGTGGATTTTATTATTATATTGTAAAACAAATTTATGATAAATGAGGTTTTTTTACTTCCATTATCAACAATAAATTTTAATGTTTGACCACTGATCCACATTTGATAATTTTAGGTGATTTGAATAATGAAGTGTAATTACAAAATTTTAGGACTCTAAAAGAGTTGAACAATGATATTAATAAAAATATTTTTGTAGGAGTAATGTAGCAACCTCATTTTTAAAATACATGTGCATTAGTTTAATATGTCGATATGGAATAACAAGGAAGTAGGGTCTCCTAGCTGTAAAACATTTACTATGATGGGCCCCTCACTCTCCATAGTATCAGCTTGGAAAAATGCCACCATAACCTCAATATTTGCAAGGATGGTCTTTAATTTCACATCAATAATAACCCAAATATGTAACCCCTATGTATAAATATCAAGCCAATTATGCACCTCCATATCACTAGAGATAGTATGGTGGGCATTTTAATCAAAAATAGCAATGAAGATCACCCCAAAGATAGGGAGGTTGTCATGGTAGCTACCAAAGTCACATGAAATGGAACATCTTTTATATATATCCAATCACTTTATATTTTTTTGGGGAGGTAATCCATATCACATGAAACTTTTCATGCAATCCTTAACTAGTAACTTATTGGACTTATTATAGAGTCACAAAATATGGCATAATATGAGGGATTATCTAGTGCTATAAAATCATAGGAAGGATAATATGGTGTGAAATGTAAGTAAGGTAATCACTCACCCAAAATATAAATGTTTCATCTATGTTATCATCTAAAACTAATACAAGTAAAAATGTATCCAACCTTTAGAGATTCCTACATAAATTCCCATCTGGAAGGTGCATGAGGATAAATATTCAGATCCTATGAGAGAGAATGTCTTGATGAATGAAGTAGCTCATTTTTTCATTAATCCAAAATAAAGATACAAGATGTGACAGGAATGGGTATTCACAACTCTAACAAACCTATTAAAACTAGTAATTACTTTTCATAATGAATATATTTCTCAAAATATCACAAATCTATTGTAAAATCTACTATAATGTGTAAAGAAAGGGTATACAATATTGTAATCAATGTGATGCAGGAGCATCAACTAATGAAGACAAGTTTGTACATAGTGAGTCTTGATGTAAGTAATAAGGATCCATGTCATGTGCTATTGTACATGAAATGGTCATTAGGAGGTATATATACCATTGTATAATTCTCATAGACATGTAATTATCCTCCCTAGTATGTAATAGGTTTGTTTGAGAAATTATAGTGGTCTTAAGAACAATGTTTGAACTTTCCCTCCAAAAAGGAAAACAAATGAATATTTGAACATTTGAAGGATTGTAATTCTTGTGGTAAATTGTAGAATTTAAAGGAGGTCAAATTAACTATTTTAAAACCATTTTCTACCTTGAAACTCAGTCAAGAAAAACTTTGAGGAAGAATTGGTACACCTAAGGCTAAAACAAGAAAGTTTGAGCAAGTTCAAGGTTTGTTGAGGAAGTTTAGGGATTGTTCCAACTATAAACTGGTGTTATGAATGGTGATTTACTCATGGTGTGGGTTGAATAATTGGGATAGAAGGCTAAAATATTATATAAATAAGGCCTAAGAGGTAATTTGGAGTTTGTAAAAACATTGGTGAAGCTTCGAGGAACATCTCTCAAGGATGATTGTAGGTAGACTGAGACTCTATTAAGCCTATTGTACATAATAATAAGTATGTGTGTGTGCATACGCACATGCACACACATGTGTATGTACACACATGAATACATGCATGCGTGCACACACACACACACACATGTGTGTGTGTGTGTGTGTGTGTAATATTTTTTTTTTAATAATAAAAAGAGATTGAAGGCTTATTTAAGTATCCATTCAGTTTTTAAGTATCTTGTTTATGTGATTCTTGAGGTAATTCATGCTAATTGAGTATGATGGCATTAATAATAGGTGTTTGATCATGGTTGGAGATAATTTTATGAAATAAATAGTGTCAATGTAATATATATGAATATTTAATCAAGTCTTATCAGGTCAAAATAATCATAAGAACAAACTAATGCATTTGTTGCCTTGGCAAAAAAAGAAATTGTAAGTTACAGGGTATAGTTCAAGGGGGAAAAGATCATTTCAATTGAAAATAATGTTAAAAAAACATTAGAATGTAGTAATTAGGACCTAAATATTCCTATCAAGTCTTGGAATAACCGTTGGTATGAATAGAATCTTGCAAGCAATTAATATATGGTTCACTATCTTCAAAACAAGGTTTTATACACTAGAAGTCATGCAAAGCTTATAGCCGAGAATAAACCATGCATTATCAAGCCTTAGTTTAAAAACAAAAAACTTGAGGGATGTGTTGATGCTAGAAAGTGCACCCAGTGGTAGGAAAATAGGTTCTTGCCCTCTCCTCACAACATGGAAACTCCTCTCTCACCTGTGGGATGGTGAAGCAGGAGAGGAGAGTCTCTAGTTAAGGGCTAGCTCCCTTTGATGTATCTTGTTTGTTTTAGTGAATGCTAATACATACAGACATATATATATATATATATATATATATATACAAATTGGGGGGGATGAAAAGGGAGGAAAGTGCAAGAAAAAAAAACTACTCTAAGGAGGTGATACACCAAAATAAAGGTGATCTTCTCACACCTACTCTCAGAATCGAACAAAGACCACAAACATACACTCAGACTCGACAGGGAAAACCAGGCTACAAGAAAATGGCAGGGAGGTTCTTATGAAAACATAGGAACGGAGACTCACCAAGATGTTGCGAAATACATACTATAAATGACTTCCTCTATTCTATATCTCCAAATGGAACTCTCCTCCTATCACCTGTAGACAATGGTACCTTGTGGATAATTGGTGTGTCAGTGCTGGAACTATGAGAGCATTAAAGATAATGACTGGACACAACTCAAACACTCAAACATACACAGAATACCCGACCAAGAAGAGGTAAAAAATAGTCTTTATGGATTCAGGTAGAAATTTCAGTAGGGCTGTGCCTTACCAAAATTGCAAAAGATATCTTACAAAATGACAAGTATCAAATATATAAGGAAAGTCCAAGAGGCTCATTTGGTGCTCTTTTTACAAATGGCTATTCATGAAAAGAAACAAGCTGCTCAAAATATTAATGAGCCATGTGCTTTGTTTTGCTTGAAGTCCACATTTTTAATGTCAAAACGTAGTTTGTCCACCCATTACATGTAAAATGAAGAAACCGATTACATTCTTTAGCTGTTGCGTCTTCTCATGATCAATTCACTTACACTATTTCACTTGCCAGAGTCTCTTCTTAAAATTGGCACCGCTTAGACTTAACTGTTTGCTTATTCCATGTGTGTCCTCTTGTCTTTTATCAAATTTGTCTCTATCTAACTCGTTTGGCCTCCCAGGAATGAACTTCGGTAGGTTGCTGCATTTTGGACTTTTTGCCAAATGTGTAGTGTATGTCTGTATTTGTCTGGTTCTGAGAGTGGATGTGTGAAGGTCGACCCTTGTTTTTTTGGTGCATCACCTCTTTTAGAGTAGGCTTTTTTTTTTTTGCATTCTCTTTCTCCCTTTTCATCCCCCCTTTTTTTATATATCTATATATATATGTATGTTAGCACTTGCTAGAAAAAACACGATGCATCAAAGGGAGCTAGCCCTTATCTAGAGACTCTCTCCTCCAGCTTCGCCAGTCCCACAGGAGAGATGAGAGTTTCCATGTTGCGAGGAGAAGGCAGGAGTTAGGCCTCCTTGCCCTGAGTGCAATCTCCAGTGTCAACAATTTTGGCATGCCTGGTGGGACCAACTGGGACAGGTTTTGTCCAAAGAGTTGAAGAATTTTTAGTGTGTTCTTCAACTGATCAGCCTTTGGAGGCTTTGCATCAAACACCAATGGCAAATTTGAGTTGAATCTACTGGTTAAGCAGCCTGGTGCCATCAAAAATCACTTTTTGTATGTATAATCACTCTGTGCAAAATCATGGACCTTGTTGTCCTTCCTATAATTTTGATCAAGCTCAGCATTTTTATGGCATCTCCCCAAGCAGCCCTCTTAGTCACCCTTCAACCAGAAGGGAAACTTCCAACCCAGAGATCTTTCACCCAGATGGTACATTCATGACTTGGGAGGAAATAGTAGAATCATGGGGCAAGAAGGAGGAGAAGCAAGGTTTTTCTCAAAACCTTGAAGAAGCTAAAGTTGCTCCTGCTCATGATGATGGTGACCTCTAAGAAAGGCTCTTCCAAGAGGATATAGCCAAGAGAATTGCAGAGTTGGAATCCAAAGAGAGATTCCTTAGCCAACGTGTGGTGGATCTATCTGAGCCCAGCCCATCCACACACCTCCAAGAGAGCTATCAGGCCACACCTGATATTGATGAAGTGCCAACCAAGTGGAAAGAGGAGAATCATTTGATTTTAGCTCAAGGACTGCCTCCTCTTCCACATGTTTTCTCCACTTCACCCCTTCTCGAGGAGGAACTTGTTCTGTAGGAGGTGACTGAGGAGCAGAAGATCCAATCTGTAGTCCTTCAAGAGGCTGTCATGAGCGAAAATGAAGAATAAATCATCATTGATGCTCCTTGTGAAGACCTTATCAGCAATGGAGAAGATGTAGGCCTTGCATATATGCAGATGTTCCAGCAATTCAAAGAGGAACAAATGCATGGTAAGGTCTCTTCTCCTCTGTTTGATAAACTTCCTTGTTGCTTCGATGAGGAGGATGACTATGCTGAAGAGCTTGAGTTGGAGGATGAAAAGGAGAGGTCTGTCTTTCTAGAGGAATGCCTTGAAGAAGAGATTTTTGAAGAAAGAGGTGATGTTCTGTGGGATGAGTAGTCATTTTGTGAGTCCATTTCAGACATCACCATAGTCACCCATCTTCAAGAAGGCCAAGAGGAAGCAGAGGACGAGTCTGATAGAGCCTGCAATGAAATAGAAGGAAACAAGTCAGACCATGATACATTGGAGAGGGAATGTGTAGACCAAAGGGCTAACAGTGATGAGCCACCAGCCACAAATTTCTTGGTGAAGAGCACCAATTCAAAGGACCAGCATTCAACAAGCTTCTAAGGACAAACAAATTACATATATGTCAGAGGCATGTTTGATTTTGATCCACTCAAATTCTATCCAATGCAGGTGACAGGCAAGAAGAGTAGGTCACCGACTCTCTTCTTCATTCAGCTACTTGCCTGGCACCATAAGTCTTCTTTCTAGGAAGGAGACTTAAGAAATTTTCCTTTCAATCCAGGAGGGAGGTAGTTATTCTGGTTAACTATATATAGTAGTTTGTTTTTAGTTTCTTTCCTGCTTTCCCTAAGTGCATTTTGCACAAGTAGTGTTTTTATCCTTGTGTGTTTCCCTTCACGTGTGGGGTAAAAGGCTTCATGTTTGATTCTCAAATCTTTCAAGATGTTGCTATTTTTTTTAAAGCTATATCTGACTCCATGCCCAATGGATTTTGAGGCAGCTGAGTTCTAAGCACAACAGGCATGCTTCCCCTATGAGTCACCAATTTATTGACCAATTTTTGCCCCTGGCAAAATTGTGGTCAACTTCTTCCCTGGCTTTTCAAAGCTAGTCAATTTTGGGTTGCAAGTCCATCTTCAAGTTCATGCTTAGTTCGGACCTGGTTCATGATTGGTTTGGTTTTGGTTCAGCATCTCATTTCAATAGCATTGAACCTTCATATCATTGAACCGTTGAACCAATTTTTTGGTTCAACGTGCTGGGTTCAACATACTTGGTTCAAGACATAAGTTCAATCGAATAGTTCAAAGGCATTGGTTCAAAGGTGGAAGGTTCATCGGCTTTAGTTCAAAGGCTCATCGGTGCACTTGGTTGAACCATTGAACCGTTGAACCATTTTGGTTCAATGGGTTTAGTTCAAGAAGGCCACACTTCAAAGGAAAAGACTCGATGACTTTTGTCAAGGATGATGACGTTCCAAAGGCCGTCAATTTAAATGCAATAAAATAGCCGTTTGTTTTTTGAACTTTTGAGCGTCAAGCATTGAAAGGGAGCTTAGAATGTAGCGACCCGCCAAGGAGTTTGCCTAAAGGGCCAAGCAGCCAGAAAAGACAAGAATGCAGAAGAAGACAAAACAAAGTGACAGACAAGGAGATGACATGGTGCAGAAGTGACAAGGTAGTCCAAATGGCAAAGTGCAGGTGATTTACTACCTGTTAATTCCAAATGGGGCAAATAACATACAGCAGGGCCCGTGCATTTAAAAAAGGGGACAAATTTTCATTTGTTGGTAGAAAAGAGGTGCGATCCACGCTTCCACATTAAAGCTCAAACACCAAAGTCAAATTTGGCGATTATACAACATGGTTCTAGTAGGCTTCTTCTAGGACGATGACAACACAACAATGTTTCCTCTTTCAAATGGGACACGACAGGCCAACTTAAAAAAAAAGTGCCAAGTTTCTTTCTCCTTCTTCTATATATTGTAACTTCTCATTTTTGAGGGGAATCGATTCTTCCACTTTTGTAAAGAGCACAGCTTTGCAAAATTTCACCTGGATCAATACAAATGCAGTTTTTTACCTCCATTTGGATAGACATTTCCGTGTATGCGTTGAATGTTTGTCTGTGTCCAGTCATCATTTCTTGATGCTCTCACAGGTTTAACACCAGCAGACCTATCATCTACAAGGTGCCATCTCTACAGCTGAAAGGAGAAGAGCAGTATTTGAGAAGTGTGAAACAGAGGAAGTTGCTACATAAGTGTGCATCTCACAGCACCTTTGGTGATCCCTTTCTTTTTTATATCTTCCATTAAGACCTCCCTACTAGTTTCCAGCAGCTTGGTCCTTCTGCCAAATGTGTAGTGTATGTCTGTATTTGTCTAGTTCTGAGAGTGGATGTGTGAAGGCTGACCCTTGTTTTTTTGGTGCATCACCTCTTTTAGAGTAGGCTTGTTTTTTCCTGCATTCTCTTTCTCCCTTTTCATCCCCCCCCTTTTTTTATATCTATATATATGTGTGTGTGTGTGTGTGTGTGTGTGTGTATGTTAGCACTTGCTAGAAAAAACATGATGCATCAAAGGGAGCTAACCCTTATCTAGAGACTCTCTCCTCCAGCTTCGCCGGTCCCACAGGCGAGAAGAGAGTTTCCATGTTGCGAGGAGAAGGCAGGAGCTAGGCCTCCTTGCCTCGGGTGCAATCTCCAGCATCAACAAGATGTTCATATATATATATATATATATATATATATATATATGTATAATTCAATTTTATTTCTTGAATTGTAATTTTTTTCTAAGTTAAAAAATCACTTATAAATAGTCCACTTATTAAACTAAACAAATCTAGAGCTAAAGGTTTGAGAAAAATTCCATTTTGGGAGGAATTGAAGGTTGTCCAAGGATATTTGATTATTGGATCATGTTTTTGGAATGAAAATATAAATTTTTATCCCCTTAGGATATTATAATAACCTATCTAAAGTTCTATAGGTTAGAATCTCAGTCAAACCCTGCAAAAACCCTGAGGAAGGACTACAAAAAGTGTGTTTTCTTGTATTTTATGATAATATTAGGCCTAAAAACTATGGTAATGGATGTAAGGATGTTATAAAAACATTAAATAGGTATTAATTCCATTTTAATATCAAATATATTCAAATTGTCTAAATTAATAGCTCTTAGCCTGTGACTGCACATTGACAATTTTGTGTGCAAACTTGCATGTTGGGAAGGATTTAAGGATGTATGAAGTACTTTAAAGGTTGATGAGTGTGTAATGGGATAAAAAATATTTGATAAACCATATCAGAGGAATTTTAATTAATTATAAGTTTTCAAAACAAAATTTTCTTAGTCCTAAACCTATCATGCATTATTTTTAGGGCTTAATGACAAATGGAAACTCACTTTTCTCTTAACTCACATGGTGGAAAATTATATAAAATTGTAATATGATATATCTTAGCATGATATAGAGGATTAATTTTTTTTATGAACATTATAGATGGTTCACACATGTAGAGGTGGTGTTATAGATTAAACAAGGCCTAATTATGAACTGAGTTTGTGTAATTTGATATAACAGAGATAGAGTTAGACCACAAAAACTTGGAAAATTATAAAAAGGGATAATGGGTATTTTAAAATGTAATTTTTTTATAAATAAATTCTATTTTGTAAATAATGTCATAAAAATTCATCTAGAAGGGTTAAAAGGCCTAGTGTGGACCTAAAGAACAAAGTAGGTGTTCAGGGTAAAACCAGGGGTGAAACCTATCAGATCACTTGAAATAGGTTGAAATAGATGCATGAGAATATATATTAAACCTTGAAATATAACTAAGGATGAAAATTTATATTTTATTCATGGTGAGTCATAAACTTTATTATTTGAACATTGTATGTGTGTGAGATGAGTTATCATAATGGTCTAATATGTAAATATTAAGAAGTCACTGGATGTAGACATAAGGATGGATATCAAACTCATAATCTATAAATTCCCTAATGAAATATTTTTCTTTGGGATCACTATGAATATGATTATAATATCCACTTGGGAATCCATCTGAAGGCCACTTCTAAGTTATAGTCCTATCATGCTAAGTTTTGAATATATTGTTTATGTTGAAGCTATTGAAAGTATTTAATATGTGGAAATAAAATTATATGACCTTATTTAATGTGGGGAGTTTTAGGTTATTTAACATTTAAATGTCAAATTTATATTTTCAAATGTTCTTAGTGTAAGTCCATGAGTAAATGTAACTTTTATAAGGTTCTATCAATAGTATAACAAGTTATATTAGGTTCTTGGGTATAATTATGTTATTTATTATAAGACTCTTAAACCTTATAGACGACATAATTATCACTTTTGTCTTGAATATTTAATGTAAGCATAAGGACTACATATGAGGTCAGTATACTAAAATGAAACTACGTGAGTGAGAGAGAATCTGAGAAAGTTTGGTTAATTTATAAGCTTAGATTGAACTCCAAAAAAGTGATAATTATCACTCCTAATAAAAAATAACCGTACAAGGCTAGTTTTTAGCTTAATAAGGAAAATAATGATCAGTTTAAAGTGTTGGAGTAAGTGGTAGGTCTATCTTAAGAAAATAAGGACTGTGTATAAACCTTTTTATTGAAAATAATAAATATTTCAAATATTTATCATATTTTTTCAAGTGTATTTTATATTTTTTCATGTAATTTAGGTTATTTTATATTGGATTCAATCTTAAAAACTCATTTGAACCCTTAAAACCCTCATAATTTTATGTTTTTGCATCTATAATCGATTTGAAAGGCCTAGTTACACATGAAAGTTGATGTATGAATTGGGTTTTACTATTATAGATGGTAGAGGAGTTACCTAATACCAATATACAGGTGGTATATTGTCAAAACCTCCAACCAAATTTATAAACAATCACTAAATAGTTCTCAGCCTATAATATTTCTATGTAAACCCGTAGTCAGGGTTTCATTACTAAAAGGTCTTTAAATCCTAAAATACATTGCCAAATAAACTGAAAATTCATGATAAGTCTAGAAAGGAAATATAAAATGTGATCCAAATTATTTGAGATCAAAGAGAACTCTATAATTACATGTACAAAGGAGTGGTTTTATGTACACCTGTAGTAGACTATTTTTGAGAATTTTGTGTATGAGGTAAGATGAGTTTTTAATTATTTTTAGTTATACAAATTTTTATAAGTGTTGTAACATTTTATACATGTAAAATAATAATATAAACCTAATCCTTAAGTTATACAAACTCTATTTTGTGAAATTGACCTATTAGAGCTCCAAAATAGACCTAGACACCTAAAAACCTAAAAAGATAGAATTTGAGAATGAGAGATTAGCCTCTTAGATTCCAATAGAATGTTGATTTATTTTATGTGTTAAAACCTAAAAATTTTCCAAATATTGTCTAATACATATACAAAGTGACCTATATGAATAATTTTTCAAAGAAAGGAGCAAACCTAAAAAGTTAATGACTGGTTATAAGCAAATCTCTACAAGAGGATATTGATTGTATTGAGAAATATCTCATAAAGGATAAATGGTATTATTAACTGAAAATAAAATTTCTTAATACTTTGGTATAGATAATTTAATATATATAAAAGTATTTGTTTAACATGAAATGATAAAATGAAGATGTTTTCCCCATAAATTTTAGTGAAGTAAAAGGCATAGATCCTTCGTTGGGGGAGACACAAATTGAACTTAAAGAGTGTGCATTCCAAATTAATATAAAATTAGATATAGGTTGAATCCCAAGATGAAAATTAATGTGAAATAATACTTAGAGACCAATGAGATTGTTCGTGGAAACACTATTGTTTAGGAGGGCAAAATGTTTGAGTTATTATTTGAGAACTCCATTTCCTATGCTTCTTAAATACAAATTGAAACTAATAAAACATTTGGATGGGTGTATAACATCTATAACCACATTTTTTCCTCTTTTCATGCCCGGTCAATAAACTCACTACTCATTTCAGCCTAAAAAATGCCCTTCCCAAGATAAATAAAATGCAAAATTTTAGTCTAGCTTCAAACGTGCATAGAATGAAAACTATAATTCAATTTTATAAACCATAATATGATTAATTTTCATGTTTTAAAACTATTCTTTCATCCCAAATTAATTTTTCCTAACCTTTGATATCAATTCATGGCATATGATGCAGTGATGCAACCTAAAATGCAAAGTTTTGGCAATGAAGAGAACTTCTTGAGCTCCAACACATATTTTTACCTTCAGTACACCCAATTGAAAATATATCACTTATAAAATGTATTAATAGTATAATTACACATGTTTACATGACCCTAATATCCAATTTCATCTAAAAATATAGTTTTACTACTATTCAAGTGGGCAAAAATAATGACAATAAATGTTGTCAAAGCTCAAGATGTTGTTCAATAATTATATTTTTGCTTCTTATACATTAAAAAATGATACTAAAAAAACATTAAAATGGTAAAATAACATCTAAGACCATTTTATTTTCCTCTCATCACACCTAGTTGATAAACCCACCACCCATTTTGACCTCAAGAACGACCTTCTCACTACAAGAAAAAATGCAGAATGTTAGCCTAACTTTAGAAATGCATAGAACATAAAATATAATGCATTTTTTAAAACCATAATATTCTTCATCTATGTGTATATATCAATTTTTCCTAACCTTAGAGATAAATTCATGGCATAAGTTATGGTGATGGGTCCTAAAATGCAACTTTTTGGCAATGAAGAGACAACTTCTCAAGCTCCAACATGGATTTTTACCTCTAGGACCCCTAGGTGAAAATTTATCACTTATGTCACATTTTTATAGGTTTATTAAATGTTTTTATATGACCATAACATCCAAGTCCACACAAAAATACATTTTCACTATTGTTTAAGAGGGCAGAAACACTAACAACAAATGTTATTGAAGCTCAAGATGTTATTCAAGAACTCTATTTTCATTGCTTCTTCAATGAAAAATAGAACTAAAAAACCATATATATGGGAAAATAATATCTAGGACCATGTAATTTTACTCTCTTCATGCCAAATTGATAAACCCACCACCCATTTTAGCCCCAAGAACGACCTTCCCAATACAAGTAAACAATGTATAATTTTTTCCTAACTTTAGACATGTATAAAATGAAAAATATAATTCATTATTATGAAACATAAGATCCATAATATTCATGTATTAAAAATATTATTTCACCCCATATAACTTTTTCTTAACATTCAATATAAATTTATGGCATAAGTTGTAGTGACAGGTCCTAAAATGCAACTTTTTAGCAGTGAAGAGATAGCTTCTCGAGCTCCAACATGCATTTTTACCTATAGGACCCCAAGGTGAAAATTTATAACTTTTAAAACATATGTATAGGTGAAATACACATGTTTACATGACCCTAATTTACAATTCCACTCGAAAATATATTTTCACTACTATTCAGGAGGGTGGAAACACTGACAACAAATGTTGTCAATTTTCAAGATGTTTAAGAACTCTATTTACGGTGCTTATTCAATACAAAATATAAATTTAAACACATTTTTATGTTAATATAATATACATGACCATGTTTTTGTCCTCCTATCATTGTCTTTTTATAAACCCACCACCCATTCTGGCCTTAAGATGACCTTCTCAATACAAGAAAAAAAATGCAGAATTTTAGCCTAACTTCAGGAATGCATATAATGGAAACTATAATTCATTTTGAAAAATATTATGATCCATAATATATTTATATTAAAACTATTCTTACACCTTGGATCACTTTGGAATAACCTTTGAGATTAATTTGTTGAATAAGTTACAGTGATGGATACTAAAATGTAACTTTTTGCCAGTGAAGAGACAACTTCTCGAGCTCCAACATGCATTTTTACCTTTGGCACCCCCAAGTAAAAATTTATTAATTGTAACATGTTTATATAGTTTAATTACATGTTTTTACATGACCTTTATGTCCAAGTACATCCTAAAATACATTTTCACTACTGTTTAGGAAGGTGAAGACACTAACAACAAATATTGTCAAAGATCGAGATGTTGTTTGAGAACTTTATTTTTAGTGCTTATTAACTACAAACCAGAACTGATAGCATGTTAGGATGGTTATATAACATCTATTACCACATTATTTTCCTCCTGTCATGCCTGATTGATAAACTCACCACCCATTTTGGCCTCAAGAACAACCTTCCTAATACAAGAAGGGTCATAACTTGGGTTTTATAGATCCAAATGACTTGAAATCTAGAATGACAGTCTAAATTTCCATTTAATAAATTTTTAAAGTGGTATAATGTCTATTATATACCTTAATAGAGATAAAATATAAAAACATAAAGCTAGACATGTAAAAATGAAGGAAAATTAGACTAAAAATGCTATAAGTCAAGTTTTATTGCTCTAAATTCTATAAAATTTAATTTACAGGTGATTCATGATGTATTTAATATGTTTTAGGTAGTATATATCCTTAAAATATAATAAAAATTAATTTATACATGATTATTCTATAATATGACATTATTTCTAGGCCTAAATGAGCTAGGTTGAGTAGCAAGCAATCACTTTATGATGGTATTATATCTTCTAATGGACATAGAAGATTACAAAGATTATCCAAATGGTGTTTAGATACCTTTAAATATTATTCTCAAATAATATCTCTAATATTACTCTTTATCCACCTCCAAATAGGCCTAGCAAGCTAGTGACACAATGAACCTTTTTGCAAGCAAAGTGATAATGACCCAAGGTGAGAGGTTGGCATGATTCAAGATATGAATTCTCTTTGTTTTGTATATGGAATAAATCATGTTGATTAGAATAATATGTATCTATATCCACCTTGGCTACACTAATGAGGTGGATTGGTGTAGTTAAGAATCAAGAGGAAATAGTTTGCCTCTATAAGGAAAGAGGTCTCTAATTTGATGTTTTATCAAATTTTGAGATGTAATAAGACTTAAAAAGATGAATACACTTGATTTACATGATTAAGGTGGAGGATGGCCATAATTTGGGATCATACATTGAAAATCATGCAATATCATGAAGATGTTAATGAATGCAATAACAAAGTGTCAACATGGGAGTTGATAATAAGGTATATGCAGGTAAGAAGGAATAAACACTGGATGGAAAGATAGATAGACCATGATATTTGATGTAGACTAGGCCAAGACTACTGAAAGACCTCATCAAAAGTGAAGAATTATAAGGGTGTGTTTTGTGAAGTGAGTGTAATATCACCTTCAAGGTCATCAATCTCCTATGAAATAGGCTTTCAATAATGTCAAACATGCTACCCCTATGCCTTAAGCAAGCAACTAGTCATTTGATGGAGTCAAATAAGTATTAAAGGTCCTTTAAACTACCCTCTAGAATAATATAACTACTTCATGGGAGTTAAAAACAAGATGGTTCAAGAAGAAGTGAAGTATTTAAGGCAAGGACATGGTGAGTTAAGAACAAAATAGAATCAAGGAGACCACCATCCCCAAAATAAGTCAAATCATGAAGGCATTTGACCACATCAAACACTTAAAATAACCATGATGGTCCTTCTACGCATTTCTTCATTCAAGGAAACCTAATGTCAAGGACAAAATTTAAGTACTTTTAGCTTGAGCTTCTCTTAGCTTCAAGAATATGAATTGTTTTATTAACAATGCCAATTGTGTGAAGGTGGAAGCTTATATGGCACCACTAACCTATAAAAAAATATTGGTAAGTAATTAAAGATAAAATTTATATGCACTACCTAAAAAATCAAAAACATTTGGTAAAACCAATTATATCTACATTTTAAAACATACATACACATATAAATCCATCAAACCACTAGGATTTACTTTAATCCTGATACTAGAAATAATAGCTTCATGGTTTGACTCACAAACTTTCCATCGATTCATGTTTAATGGCCTCCAATTATATTTTCTCAATTAAATATTCATTGCAATAACTAAATTTGAATAGTATTGATCCAGAGTTTAGTTATCAATTTTTCAGGAGATAGTCAACTTTTGGAGACCAAAAGCCTCTTTTATAGGGAGGTGTGATCTGGAGTTTAGTTTAAAAAAGTTTCCAAGTCATGATGAAAACAATTGCACAATGTAGAGCTCATCGAGAGCTTTTTGATGCATCTTTCAGATCAAAAAATAGAGTTTGAATGCCCAAGTTATAGGCTGCTAAAGTTATTTTGTCACGTGTCAACAGATGATTGGTCCACTTGTCACATTCTAATTTATTGTGACACCTCCTTATTTTACCTATCATAAAATAACTTTAAGAATGTATAACTTGGGCATTTGAACTCTATTTTGTGATCCAAAAGAAGCATCAAAAAGCTCTTGACAAGCTCTACGCTGTGCAATTGTTTTCATCATGACTTGGAAACTTTTTCTGAATTGAACTCTAGATCAAGTAAAATATCTTCTTATGTGTTTCAAAGTCTTCAAACAACCATACATCTAAATTTTTGACTGGATATCATCGAATCCAAGTTCTAGTGACTATCACAACCCAGTAGAATACTCAATGTTTTCTCCATCATGATTGTGGAATTAAATTTTTTATTTTCATCTACACATCGACATAAGTATTAATTTATCCCTTATTCATCATCCTCATCTAAAATAACTAAAAAAAACATGTCCTATATCACAAAAAACAATTTTTAATGACACTATATGAAGATAAATAATGGGAAATGAAATAGTACATAATGAATAATATTCTACCTACTTGCACTAGATCAATACATGGTCAAATTCATGTGATGATGCCAAATCTATAAATTTCAATGCTCATGAAACTTTATATGTGTTGATTAGAATTAGATGTCTAGAACTCCAATCATCCACCCACTCTTGTGACTCACATGCATTCTAAATAGAGTCCATGCATGCAAAACATAAACATGCCAAGTGTCTTGTATGAATAGTCCAAGTGCTTGGATTTGAGTTAAAAAATGAGTGAAACTCAATTTAACCCATTATAGTCATACAATTCTCATACTTTTCCAAATTTTCTTCCTCCATTAACCAAAAATGCCTATGAATAGTACAATTTGGTTGAGCACCATGGCACATGTTCTCATTATACCATTAAACCATGTTTTGTGCATCATACAAATGTGTACCCTTATTAAATTTTAACTCCTCCCTTACAAGGGATCTTTTTACACATGCTATAGCACCATCATGCTCCCCTTTCCTATAGACAACCTCAGTGAAACTCTAAATATGTTCTACACTAGTGTTAATGTGCATTCTTCTCAACCAATAAAACATCTATGCATTATTGAATTGTGATGTGTAATTGTCTAACCAAATTTAATGTTGATTAAATGAATTATTCTCTTAGTCAAATTTCTATATAACTTTTCAAAACAACTATGCACATACTATGTACAATGTGATCGATCATAATTAATATAGAAATGGTACTCCTTTAATATTTTTTTATCTTGATCAATATTATTAGGTGGATGCATGAATGTAATATGCATAAATATGGCAACTTGTGATGAGTTTTAATATTGATATTGAACTTCCATTTATGCTTTGAATGTGTAATTTTAAGTAAATTTGACTACTAAAACAATCAAACCAAGTGGGAATATGTCCTTGCTTATGTTTAATTGTTCATCCAACCATCTATCCCTATGTGTGTGCCTTACATACTCATAAACAGTTTTCTCCCTAAATTTTACCATAAACTCTGAAATGGGTGTCTATTTTGTAATAAGCTCACACCTTTTAAATTCTTTGCCATCTTTTACGTTATAAGTCACATATTTGCATTTGCTCAAACCAATTAATTCTTGTCTAATTACAATTGTTTCATCTTTATGAATATGATTTTTTAGTTCTATAAATCCATCACAAATAATGTAATTTCCATCCAAACATCCTTTGTTATAAAAGAATTGTCCATCTAGTCTTTCAAAAAAATTAGTTGGAATAAATTCCCTGGCTGATTTTAACAGAACTTCTAAGCCAACTCCTACAAAATATTGTTAGTATGTAAAGTAAAATAAATATGGTGTAAAATCACATAGTTCATTACAAACTCAACATGTTGCCTATAACAAAAATTGGTATGTGTGTGATTTATTTTTATATAATTAGGTTTGTCCATCTCAAAATATATTTGACTAATAGAAATTTATGGTTGTTTTTCCAAAAACTTGGAGTAAAATTATGTTTGAGTCATATCCAATAAATATTTTGGATGCAGTTCACAATTACAAAACCCACCTCTTCTTCTGACTATATCTCTTTTATTGGGTGAAACTCTAATATTTTTTTTTTCAAAATTGTGCAAGTAACTCTTTTAGAGCATTAGCTATAGCCTTGTCCTTTTGTGGAAGTCAACTAGAGAATGCCCAGAGCTCATTGGTAGTGGGTTCATTAAGTATTTTACGTATTGAAATCACTTTCATTAATATTTTTATGTTTATATCAAGTGTTCAACTTTTTTTTGGAATCATTCATGTTTTCCCTATTTAACTACTTATTTCACAAGTTGTGATTACACACAAGGTAACATTACAATCTTTATTGTGTGATTTAGGGCCTATAGTATGAAATGCATAATATAATTTTTCAACATTTTTTATGTTTTTATTATCCATATTAGATGTTCTTATCCCTAATGTGTACATGGTAGGTCTAATCTTAATCAATTTCATCAATGAAATAAACAATTGACATCTTTTAGTATCATGAATCAGATTATGAAATAAACTATCCCAAATTTCTTGATCCAATTTTCTTTAATGGAGGACAGACATTTTGTTAGGCATTGATTTCAAAATATTTTCCTTGAATTCAATTAAGTACTTACCTTTTCTAAGCATAATTCTTAGAGGTGTTGTTACTAGTGGAACTTGTTGAAAGGGTGTTTCATAATCTTCATTTCTTTTGTTGATAACTGATGGAATGCCAATTTATTCATTATTTCTTTCCTCATTATATGCTTCTATGAAAATTTATTTATTTCTAATTTCATAATTATTTATTTCCATGAAAATTTCTTCATGGATGGAGGTAAGGCATCATGCATATGATCATCATCAACAAAATAAAAAATACTATACTTTGAATGTGAGCTTCCAACATTATATAATTAATTATTGTCAATTTCATCATTATGCAATTCATTACTACCAATTAGTCATTATTGAATTGATTATTTTCAATTTCATCATTATTCAATTCATTATTATCAATCGTATCATTGTCTATGACATTTGGCTCATTAAAGATAGTTTATGTAGCTTATTTTAAACAAAGTGTTTGCATTTATACCTTGTTTTTGTCTCTCACCTCTTGTATTCTCTCAAGTTTTTTATTATTAATCTTATTTCTCTTTCTCTAATGTGATTCATCACCCATTGTACAATTGATATCCTTTCAATGGTGGGATCCAAAAAATCACTTGATAACTCTTGTTCTCAACTTGCAAGTACTGTAGAAATGCACATAGAATGTTTGTTGGTATTGATTTCTCTATTTGTTTAAAAAAATCTTTTAAAAAGTAATTTTTTGTCCATATTAGGATTATGTGTATGTGTTATATTATAATGCGTACATATTATGTAACATGTATGCATTATTAGGTAATGAATACACATTATGTAACATTATGCATTATCACATAACATACACACATTATGTATAATGTGCATGCATTACATTTTTGAATTCAAAGTCTGGGCCTTTTGGCTCAAAAATGACATGGATTCCTGATCCAAAGGCTTGGACCTATCATTCTATAGCTGAGTTTGAGAGGTTAGATTTAAAATAACAAATTTAAACTTCCATCACCAAATACACTAGGAATTTCATCAACCAAATTCAAAAAATTATTACCATGATGACAAGCACACTCTCCTCTTTTCAAATATATGATTTTTATAATTTTTGGACTATTTTAAGGTTACAAACTATGTTGATTTATAACTATAGCTTTTTTAGGCCACCACATGCCACAAATATGCATGCTTATACATGTTAATACAATTTGTTTTTCATTCATCCAAGGGAAAGACAAATTTATATGATCACAAACTAGGCCTGATTCTACACACATTAAAAAAAATTCCATTTTCAATTTTTTTGATGTACTTAAGGGGGCCACACGACTAGATATCTATTTTTTATCAAATTTTAGGATCTATTTATTATATATATATATATATATATATATATTCATTAATAAAATAAAAAATTTGTGTTATAAACTATAAGATCTTATATAAATATTCACCAAAGGGTTTCAAACAATATTAAACGATGCTAAAAAAATGGTGGGCCACATGGCCATATGTTCACTTTGTTTTCTTACAAAAAATAGGATTTCCTATTCAAATTTTAGATGTTTGACCTCTTATACTTAATCATTTTTTATTTATTTTCTTCCTAAAAACTAGACTTGAAGTGCTACAATTCATATTCTTATAGCATCTTCAGCTTTTTGAGTGTAGTTATTTCAAATTATCTACACATGTCTAGTTTTCTAAAATTTTAGGAAAATCATGTCCATAGATAGCTCCTTTTTGTCTCCCAATTTTTTCCACTTAGCCTGGTAAGTCCTTTCAATTTCAACCCTTGATGTGCCTTTACAGAGAGATTTTTCAAATGCTTCTAATAATTGACCTATTGATATGTGTAAGAAAACTGATATGGAATGTGTTATTTAAAAAAGATATTAATTAGAGTGTGGGAGATAAGTTTGCATTACTAGATAGGTATGTAGTGATCCATTGTCTACCTAATGCATAATTTTCCTAAAAGGATAGAGGATTATAAAATTAAAGTGACGAAAAAGTATCTAATGAATATGAATTGAATAGGGAAGTCCAGAAGATGTTATTAGTAATTTCAAGACTTTAAATACTTTCGTAGAGATTGTAAGTTATCAAAATGGTGAATTGTCCAAGAAAGGTAAATATGTCAAAGACAAACATTGCCAACATTTATTATTTATTTCAAGTATCTATACAAACATAACACTTTCAAATTATGAATGTTATGACAATTGTTCTTGAATGTGTACATATGAGTCGGTTTAGTAATACCAAAAATGTTACAATAATAAACTATCATGGAGAAACATCAAGGTGCATGTAATTTCCATATTCAATGTCTTCAAGGGTTGAAACATTATTAGTAAAGGCAAGCTTTGTTCAATTTCTACTAAAAATCACTTATTTGGAAAGGCTAACACTTTTATTTAACATATTCTCTATTTTCTAAAGGAGAGGGACTACAAGACTATCATAAAACAATTTTATAGTAAAATGACATCATGTGATCATATATGTTCATAAAAGTCACCCAAGAGTGGGGTTGTGATGACTTGGTTGATAAAACCATTATTGTGAATGAAACATAATGGCCATTTCTTATACCATGTGAGAGAGTGGAGGTGGTAACTTAGTGGATAGTATCATGTCTCGATTGTACTTAAAGGAAGAGGAGATACCTCAAGGACATATTATGAGTTGATAAACAATATTTTACATCCTAAAGGAACCATGAGATGCCAAAGAATATTTCTTATTAGTCATAATGATCCATCTCTCCCTACTAAAACTACTTTGTTTGGTGGAACATTTTCCTCCTATGGAACCTATCATGAGTTATCCATTAAATGGAATTATCAAATCATTATGTCTAAGGATTGGCATTAAATATATGTATTTGAATGGTTAATGTAAAGCACATTCTTTTAAAAATTGGTATGGTTTCATTTAAATACTTTGGCAAGTTAATTTTAGCATAAACTCACTTTTGAATATAAACAACCTAGAACTTGGGTTATTCATGACAAATGAAACTTCCTGAGGGTTTAATGAGATAAAAATAAAGGTCCCAAAAAGGCATAGGGAGACTTGGGAAATCAATCCAATCTAGGATTTTGAGATTTATTTTCTTAGAAACTTGAAAGCCCCTAGTCTAATTGGAAGATATTATCGAGGGATTTGAAATGAACCAAGGCCCATCACTAAAAATTTGCCTTATATTTGTCAATGCTATAAAAATGAAATAGAAAAAAAAATTAAGTCATGTTCTACACCCCTTTGAACACACCATGTGGTTGATGGTGGTTGTGAGCCTAATTTTTGAGCAAGCTCTCAAGTGGGACTTAACACATGAAATTAACCATAAGGGTAAAGGATTCAAACCAATTTCAAGATTTGTCAAATTTAGGAAAGTCAAGCATTACATCAGGTAAAGGGTTTTTTGGGTTAGAACTAGTACCTCATGGAAGACCTTTAGGATATACTTCCTTTCCTTTTTGAGTGCATGATCATTCAAAGCTCTGATAGATAAATCTATATCAAATGATGTAAGTCTAGATATGGTTATCATTAATATAGGGTTTTATAACAAAATCCTCCAAATGGACAGATTGGTACACTAACTTAGCTTAATAAATGCAGATTAAAATTGTGAAACAATTCTACCTAGATTTATGAATGATTGGAATGGGATAGTATTTATTTAGAGGTACAAAAAAATCATTAAATTGGCTCTCCTTGCTTAATTAGAGAGATATTTTAAGTGTTAAAGTATGGCATATCATAAGAGAGTTAAGATTACATGTACAAACTTGAAGGATCATGCATCCTTGTGGTGGTAATGTGTGCAAATAAAAATATTGCATAGAGATAAAGAAAAATTAAAGAAATATGATAGAATTGTTTCAAATCTAAAGGATAAATTCAGTTCTATAAATTTCTACTTAGGTTTATTTAATAAGTTTAAAAACTCACGATAGAAGGAGATGATCATGAAAAATTTCCTTATATACTTTGATATACTAACTACAATAATAGGTCATGTTAAAGATGACACTGATAGTATCTCAATGTATGCTCATCGATTATGCATTTTAGTTCAACATGAGTTTTTAATGAAATAGTTGTCATATGTTAAATAATAGTAAGTGCATGGTAAAAGAAGAAGAGGAGTTGTTTGAAAAATAACAAGGAGAAATGTGAGGGAAAGGAAGGTTCCAAAGTGGAAACAAACCAAGAGGAGGTGATAAAGGTTATTACTTATAAAAATAAGAAGCCATCACTTCTAAAAATAATCAAATTATGTAGTAATATAAAGCTAGTGTTAGCCAAAATTGGCCACCATGAATGAATATCATTCAAAACTTTGATGTACTTGATCTTAACTTTGTTGAAAGCCATTATCAAGGTCTTGTATTACTCATTAATGATCTAAGATGATAGGTAGTATGCCTTCCTTGGTAGCTTACAAGTTCCTCTAGGATGGTCTAGTGACTAGTATGTTTAAGTCACTTAGTCTTTTCATTAAATGGTCATTCTTTGTAGTGTCTTCATGTGTTTAACAATGTTTAAGGTATGTTTGGAGAAGTTAAGGTAATTATCTATTTTCTCTTTTGTTTGTTATAGTTTATCCATGTCATGTTCAAGTTGGTTCAAAGGGGATAATGTTAAAATATGTCTTTTTAGTTCAATGTGGTATATATCAAAATAATCTTACACTTATTTTGGTCCATATAAATAGTCATAAAGATATCAATCTTCTTCTTCTAACGTTATAAACAATTTAAAGTGTTTTCTTCCTCATTTTGTAATGTTCAAAGAAGAATGTGGTGTAATAAATGGTAGGGAATGACATGAATCTATATTATAACATTTATTCATGTTTGTATAGAAAATGTGAGACACCTTGAACACTCATTCTTCAGCTCCAATAGAGTTCTAGGAAAAATATGGTTGTTTTCATTACTAGAAAGGGGTATATTGAGGCATCGTTGTAGGTTTTCTAAGTGAATATGGTCTCAAAGCACCTATATGGATTAATCCTTCATTTTAATTCTTATCCATTATAATGAGTGTGTATCAAATCCAAAAATGGCTAAAAACCTATCCATTCCTCCATCAAGCTCGTTGCAAGCTCAAGAAGGTAGTTTTCAAACATTTGGTTCATGAAGGATAAAATGAGTTGGATTAAATACTCTTAGGGATAGATAGGAGACCCTATGACCTCAATATTACATGAATTATTTTTAGGTTATAGGGGCTTAACTTTATGAACCATCACTAATAATAAAAGTGATCACTAATAAGAAAAGTGATCTAAAACCCTATTAAACCCCCACTAGCTCAGTTTTAGGATATTTCATGGAATTTAAGAACTCATTGATTAGAATGAAGGATTGTTTGAGGTCTATTAAGGTCTTAGTGGTATTAAAACATCATCTCCAAAATTCATTTGTCATGTGTGAGCATATAATAACAATAAAAAGGCTTTATTGGTTGATGTGTGAAAATAACAAGTAGGGTTTTTGTGTTTTGGCATGATTCTTGCCCCAAGTGGATTATAAAAATCATCCACCAGCCTCTTATTTCTCATTTCACTCTCCTTCAGTGTAATAAATCAATCATTAATGACATTATAAGAAACTTTAGTTTAGTGTTCTTCAATAGGCTTGTCTACAATACTACCTTCAAATGCACTTTATGTGATGAACATTAGATTTAATGGCAATTTGAGGTGTGAGAGGTCTTGTGAAAGAATATTCATTACTTTAAAGATCCAAATAGGGTATTCATATAAATTTTCCCTTCTTATTCCTTGTGTTAGGCAAACCATCCACATTCAGAATGCAAGGAGACACTGTCTAGATGGAATGTGTTAAAATTATGAGAAAACCTTAAATAATAAGCTCTTATTTATGAGTTGAAAATATATGTATAGGCTTGTAACAAATGAAAATAATAATTCAAAATATTATTCAAGGTTCAAATTTCCTTGGAGAGTTGGAAATCCATCTCAATAATGGCTTGAGAACAATGGAAGGATGGAAAATGCAGACTTACAGATTTGCATCTAAGAGATGGTTTGAGAAATTATTTTTATGAATATAGGTGTGGACCTATAATCCATAAAAAATGATGAAACCATGAATTATATCTGAATAAGGTTTATATTGGAAAATAATGAGAATACCCAATTAGAAATGCATCCCCAAAGCTTGATAGTTTTTAAGCCTAAACACAAACCTATAGGTTTGCCTATAAAAAGACATGAAAACATACAATATTAACATTGGTATATAATTATAAGGTTTGTGTATAAAAAAAATTACCCTATAGGATGTTTTTATGGTGATTTTAACAATGAAAATACTAAGAAAACATCAAACAATGGTGGCTAGGGTCAAAACAAGAGGAATGGCTTAAAACCCTAGGCTTGAGTGTAGTAGGTTCTAAAGCTAAGTGATGTTAAATACCTATAATAATAATATTTTATGAAATAGGTAAGGATGGTAAGGAATTAAATTAACCTTTTGAAATAAAATTAAATCTTCAAAATGATTTTTTTCTATAAAACTCAAACTGGGTCCAAAATTGTAGGTGTACAAGCTCAAAGAGCACAATATTTTGCTCAGCCTATACAAGATAAGATGAATGGTATTTGGGTATGTTAAATGGGTATATTTAATCCAAAAATGTGGCATTATTATTTTTTTATATTCTTATACTCTAAGAATAATGGTTAATAATATTAACACCTCTTAAGCTACCTAGAAAGGTTAAAAAGACCTGATGATTATTTTGGTTTTCTAAATGACTCCAAATGCACATAAATTGGCCTAAAAACACTTGAATGACTAGTATAATCCTATTAAATACCTATTAGATAAATATTTTGGCATATGTGGAATATAAGAATGAAGATAATGGCCTATTTATGTAGGGTTTAGGCTTAAAATAGGGTATACAGACTCCATCATAGTCATGTTGATTCTTGTATGCATGTTAAGGTCATATTAACACCATATGGATATGGTATAGGGTTATAATTAAGATTTTAAAATAAATTATGGAGGTTAGAAAGTTTTTTTCTCTATAATTATGTTTTACATATGTACATACATGCCTGCTTGAGAAGGCAAAAAGAATTGAAGAGAGTATGCGAGATTGGTTATGGGTTTAGAGTTTGGATGAACAAGAGAGAAGTGGGGAATTAATGAGAAAATATATATACATTAATAGTATGTATTAATAATTTTATTCATCATTAATAAAAAAATAGTAATATTCATCCTCAATATGTAGTCTAGAGACCTAATGCACACCTACAACCAAAAGGAGTTTTAGTATAAACATAAGAAGAAAGATATAAGGTTTGTATTGGGCTTGAATTAGTGAGGTGTGTATGGTTAATGATAAGACTTAGAGAGTGTAGGTTTTTTTCATATATTGATCAATAATATAAAGGAAACTTACAACATATTTCACAGTCCTAGAAATGCATGCAAAACCTTGAAACTTGGTAGTATTGAGAGATTTGAGGATCAAACAAGGGAAAATAAATATTGGAGGGGCAAAATAATATTGGATAAGAAATAAAAATAGGTATTTTAAATTTTTTAAATGACATGAAACTCTCTCTATATTTTTTTCTTTGCTCTCAGCCTCCTCAGACCTATGTGTAGGCCAAACTAGGGCTAAACAACTTATTTTTGGCATAACTCAAGTTATACCTCTTGAAATGGAATGAAATTTTTATAAATGATCATATTTAATGTTTCATATAGTATTTTTGTTTCTTATATTAGTAATATATGGTATTGTGTGGTATATAGTAACATGTGCTTGTATTAGGCCTAATTAAGGAAAGATGGAGTTTGAGAAAATAGGTCTGCTTTGGGAGTTGAATCATGAAATTTTGGGTGAATCTATAAGGGGATAAAAGGTACTCAAATATTCCATTATTTTTCCTTTAATTTTTTCATATATCCCAAACCAAGGAGCTTTGTGTCAAAATAGGGTTATAAGGAATAGGCCTTCCAAGAGAGTAAATGTGAGAATTGTGAATAAAATTGAATAATAAAGTTGGGAAGATGATTGTATATGGGAATTAAATATATTATAAATTTAATTAAAGTATTTAATTTTAAATTTTATGACTTATCACTTCATAATGACTCCTAATGGGTAGTTTCAAGGAAGATGGATGAGTCACCAAGGCAATGAAGTAACCTATGCCACCTTGAGAGAAATATCATCAAACCAAGTGCACACATGTTGAATATGGAGTTAAATAATGTTTATTGACATGAATTATTATTTTTAACTTGATATTTCATGAAGTGACACTTGTCATGGGCTTCTCCAATGCCTTTCCTTTCTCTCCTTCTCATTCTCTTCTATATATATGACTGATTTTGGCATTGTAATGCATCATCCACTTGAATATGATGAAGCCCTGATCCTTTTATAAGATATTTTAGAAATAAAAAAGTTGGTTTTATTTTCTCTTGTGATTGTATTTAAGTGTTTATTCATTAATGATCGATCTTGTCTAGTGTTTATTTAGTTCTCCTTGACATGTTGTCTCATTCTCTCACCTATATGTAATTTGAACTCATTTTTTAAGGTTATATGAAGTGTTTAAGTATCATTATGAAGGTTAAGTGAGGAAATATTTCATTAGCATCTTCTATACCTCTTGAAAATTCTCTCTCCTTGCCTAATCATCATCTACCACCTTTATATTGAAATATTGATGTAAGAGGCGTAGATTAGGAGTAGTATATGAACATGTCATCTTCATGCTCATTATGTGATCTAGGTGGAACTCTCCATTTGTCAAAAAATGAAGTATTCATATTATGATTAGAGTGATTGCACAATGTAGAGATCATTGAGAGCTTTTTGATGCTTTTCATGGTTTACAAAATAAACATCGTATGCAAAAGATATAGTCCATTAAAATTCAATGTGGTGTCACATGTAACATGGTGTAATGTGAAAGTACTAAGTGGACCAATGGGAAATAAACATGTGGTAATATAAATTGGCCAAAAAATTGGGTTTGGTTGATTTTATCTTTGACAATATGTATGGACTAGATAAATGGGCCTCGCTATTGGCTCAATGGGGGCCCTCGATGAGGGTCGACACACTCTTTTTAAGGAGGGGTGCCTTGGCCTCCTATCTTAAAAATTCATTATATTTGAATTTGTATTTAAATCCCAATTTTCATTATAAACTCCTGAATGTGGGATAATTCATATTGTAATGTAAATCAAGGTGTGCCTCCTTGAGCTGCCACGTAGGAGGATTCCTCTATTACCAAGTGCCAAACCCACATTGAAGGGGTCAAGATTAGAATGTGACATCCATGTTATACTAAGAAGTCACCACATACTATCAACATGTCACCACATGTCCATCTAAATCCATGCCATTGTCAATTACTTGGCATTATAAACCACAAAGTTCATGGTATAGCTATATCTATGAAGTTTTTGAAGACCAAAGTATAACTTGCTACGTGGCCCTAAGTCCACATATTTGCCAACAGATTTATATTTAAAATAAAGTGATGGAAGGATGTGGCCTAAGCCATAACTAAGTCATGAAGACAAAGCTATTAAAATCATTTATAAACTCTTTTCCCCACTCATGTGGGATTTTTGGATATAACTTTATCCCTTTATCAAAGCCAATGCAAATGCTAATGGGAATGGAAATCGTGACTTGTCTTGTAAAAGGATAAGGACTTGACTGACCCACCTATGGGTTCTAAATGTTATAAAATCCAATGAATTTGTATTTTAATACACAAGTTCAGTAGACTATGCATTGAGACAACTTATACTAATTTGCATTATTTTGTCATTTTGGAGCCCTTAGAGTCCAAACAAGAGCTCAGAGTAAACTAAAAATTTGTTTATAATTATGGTAAAATCTATGAAGTATACTCATTTTCCCTTTTTGGATACATCTTAATGACCTTTTTTTCTAAGGAAGTCATTGGAAGATGAAAAAGAGAAGCCTTTGCAAGTGATTCAGGAAGGTGAAGGATGTGCTGAGTTAGCCAAGGTCTTTCAAAGGTTTGATACACTATTTTTGTAGAGAGTAGATATATTTTTTGATTGTAACTATTATTTGGGCTTATAATTTTAGCAACATTAATGGATCGGTTCAATAAGAACTTGGGGATGTATGAAATTCTGAACCATGTAAATAATTCATGTGTCTCTTTTGCTGATTTTGGTTTTGTATTCAATTTTCAATTAATTTGCATAACATAATTTAGAGTTTAAAGAGAATGCAAAATAAATCATTTTAATGTTTTTACAAGAATTTGAGTAACTCAGATGTTTTAATATTTGGAAAGAATTTTAATGGGTAATTGATGTGAACAATCAAATTCACTTTTATATCAGTTTGAAAACCCATATTTATCAGATTTTAAATAGTCTAAAATATTAATATTCCACATCCAATTCTATCAAAATTAAAGAATTGAGAAAATATAAGATATTAGTAAATGGTTTAAAAAGTAGTGAAGTTCTTACTGGTGTTTACAGATCATTGTGCATCTATAAATGTGTGGTAGTGGTCAACAAATTTGGTCGATCACCTCCTTAGTTTAATTTGTTTTCATCTCTCTCTCTCCCATTTTATTTTTCAAGTAGTAGCTTAGTAGTGATTCTAGGTGAGAGCAACAAGGGAGCTAGCACTATCTAGATTTTCTCTTTAGTTATAAGGTCACCAACAACCTTTGAAGAGTTCCCATGCTATCATTTAAGTAAGGAAGATTGAAAAACCTCCTCAAGGGTACAAATTTTGATGATAACAAGAAGTTTTACTATAGGTATAGAATATTATGGATGAGGTAGAGGTATTGGATTTGTGGATACATATTTTAAATGTGGAAAATAGGGCATGTACCATATTAATTCTAAAATTCACACAATGATGGTTGGAAAAAGAGTGAGGCTACCAATCATATCTTTCAAGTGGATGAGGAAAGTGTTTCATCAATACATCACAAAGAAGATCCAAAATTCAAAAAAAGATCTCATAATGAATAAGGTGTTGTTCAAATTATAAAATGAGGAGAATAGTTCCATGGAGAGAAGAATATTTTTATAACCCTTTTTAAGTCTAAAGGTAAGTTCTATAAAATAATTATTGATAATAGTAGAAATGGTAATTTTTTCATAAGAGATGGCTGAAAATCTTGGTTTCAAAAGGATTGTGCATCCAAATCTTAAGAGTTATCTTAGTTGTTAAAGAGATATTAGATTTTATTAATGATAAATTGTTAGTCAATTCCCAAATTAGCACATATAAATATTATTTCACAAGAAACATAATACACATGTACATTTTCCTCATGTTATTTTGAAGATTGTAGTAGTTTATTAGGAAGGTGTAATGTGATGGTAATGTAAAAACATATACATTGGAGAAGGATAGTAGAGTGTAGACACATAAATTAATAATTATTACTAAAATAATTCACTTGTGACAAATATTCATACACACTTAGCTCATGTCTCATTCCACAATCCTTGACTACTATTCTTTAATTTCTATGCAAATGACCTAGTCCTTCAAGAAACTAATTGATTTTTAAATGTCACTAATTCTCTTTCCAATAGCCTAAGCTCATACATGGACTAATATGAACTTATATCATAGCTCTCTTTTCTTCTCAAATAATTCCTCTCTTTCAAGACAACCCCAATTAATGGTAGTGTCTAAATCATTCAACTACGTCTTCCTTCCAAATAACAACTAGTTACTCAAATTAAAATTCACCCAATGGCCCATCCTACACATTCCTCCAGTCCCATTCAATTTAATTCTAAAATTATATTTATAAATCCACATTTTAAAGCTATTTATTCACTATAGGCTTATATCAAAGAAAAATGATATAAAATTTAACTTCACATTAAGAGGAAAACATCCATTGTTTTAATTTATAAGTTAACATAGTTATAGTAGCCCTGAGCTAAGTTTGAATACACCTCCAAGGTTACAAGTCATTGTAAATATACTTAATCACACTAAGATTTCACTAGTATTACACACACACCATTAGAGCATGGGATAACTACATGGAGTTTGATCCCTATTTGAAGTATTGGTGTATAGGTAAGTATAAACACATATTAATAAAACATATTGGTGAACTCATGATTTATTTTATGCTAGTTATAATGATTATAATTTAAATATAAAACAAAAAGAACATTGATGATTATTTATCTAGTTTGATTTTTACATCAGTTGGTCCAAGGGAATATAGAGATGATTCAAAGGTATGGATATAGATAAAGCAAGAACAAATTCAATCTAAGCAAGAAATCACCTTTTTGAAAAGGTTTCTCATTAATGAATTTCCAAAGCCAACTATACCTACATAGTCTAAAGTTAAAGCTAAGGTTTCTAAAGATCCAAGTATTTTATCTAATCCATACATAATTCAAAAAGATAACGTCTATCCTAAAAAAATTATAGTTACTTCTCCTCTTAGTACTCAAGCTATGATACATGGTTCTTTCCTAGTCCAAAATGAGATCCTATGTTTGAAAAATGATCAACATATTAAAAAATAATTGAATTTTGAGAAGATAACTCCAATTTATGGTGAAGTTAATTTTTCATACATATACACAAAATGATCATAATGACATCTCATAATTTCAAGATAAAAAAAGATGATTATGACCATGATGATTACAATGTAATAGATTTCGATGACACGAAACCTACATAATGGCATTCCACTTTCCATTTGAGAGAGATCACCCTTCCCATGTTCAATACAAGACCTATTTATTGTAACCCTTTTGTGGTAATCATTGGTTATTATGTTCCTTTTTCAATTTTATATATTGAAAAATAGTTAAAAATTAAAATATTCTCAAAAATTCTAAACCTAGGACCTATGTATGATATATATAATTTACTTACATTAGTTGATTTGTGCTTAATTATATGTAGTACTTATTTATATCTAGATTTATATCAAATGTTATTTACAAGTGTACTTGAGTGAGTTATATTGTGGTGATGTTGTCTCAAGTCCAAAATTTTTACACAAACAAAATCATTCTATTCTAGATAGTAATGCATTTTTATCTGATCTGATTTGAGTGAACTTGTCCAAGTGAACACGAGCTCTAATTTATTAGAATCAAACTAGTCATAGGATCTTACAACTTTTATATATCATAAAAAGTTCACTAGGGGCATCTATTTATGCAGGTTTTATTATTCAATGAGTACCCCTATTATTCATACTTAAGTACATTACATTGTGTTATTTATTAGCTCACTTACTTTCACATTGATATGTTAATAGATACATGATTTAATTAATATCATGATGTTCCAAGTTGATTATGTACATCAACGTCACTTATTCATGAATTTTTTTCATGTTTGATTTTTTGTTTCATGTTTTGTGTGTATTCAACTTGTTTGGATTATGGAAATTTGAACATGTATTTATTTGTGGCTCTAAGACTTCATTATGTGTTTCTATGTGTGTGAGTGATATTTGAACATGACTCTTTTAATGTGGTCCCTTGGCCTTATCTTTCTTTATTTGTGATATTTATGTATGAATCATGACCATGACACTTATTTGTTGAGTTGCTTAGTTTTTTATCTCATGATGGATATCATGTATTTTCCCATATTTTTGATGCCATGATGTATATAACACATACTTCCTAAGTTTTTATATTCAATTTCACATATTTAATAAATGATGTGTGTTCACTATGATTCTTATTGATAATATATATTTAAACATAACACTATATATGCTTGGTTATACGTGCATATTGTGTTATTATAATGCTTAGTTAATGTATGATAATGCAATTATATCCAATGTTATCATTAATAATTTAAATTTAATTTTTTAGTTTAACATCACATAATTTTTTTATTTTGAACCAAGTTATTGTATAGGCTACACAACTCACCTATAAAGAGGAAACATACATGATGGCTTGTCTTAGATACTAAGATGAAATAACACATTGAATAGATATAAATTTATAAGCTTTACTTAGTTGATCATAGTGCATACCTAGAAATTACCTGAAAAGTGGTTTTAGATAATAGTGTTCTATTTGGAGAAGGGCATAGGTTGGCCATGTCTGAAATAGGGTGTTATTGTCCCAACAATAAGAAAAACAATGATTTCTAGAATCTTTTAGTAACAAATTAAGTTACAAAATAGTTCATAACATATACTTAAAATTATTTAGATGAATGCTTAGGTTGGTCTCAAGTTTTTCTTAGATTATGACATCATGGATAGTATTGTGAGATTAGGCTAGAAACTAACAGTCCTATGAGAAGAAATTAGGCTAGGGAATAAGAATGATAAGAATAGATTGTATTCTTATCTGAATGTTAAACTCATGTGCAAAGTAAATGAATAAATTCTTTCATTTATTTGATTCAATAAAATAATCTTTACATAGAGGGTATTTATGATAAATACCTCTCACCAACCCTTCACATGATTATGAAAAGTGTCATGATCTTGTGGGATGAGATAATCTTAAAAAACACCCAAGTAAACCTAATTAAATAAGGTGTGAATGGAATGAGCTAGTGAAACCAATTAGGGAGATAACCCTATTCACACTTGATGGTGGAATTAAACAAGAAATAAAACTATCCACACCAATACCCCCTCTTAAGTACAACTTAGGGGTTTATTCAATCATATAAAAAATAAGAAATGTGTCTCGATAACAAGGCTTGATGAGGTACCCATGTACACACTAATCCTATCAAAACAAAAGAGAAGGAGAAAATTTGAGGATGATGTAGGAATATCAAATGATGCCCCCCAAAAGTAGTGTCTCACACCCATAAGAGAGTTTGTAAGTGATGGAACTTCCTCTCATTAAAAGGTTTGGTGAATATATTTTTAACTTGCTCTATCATAGGATAATAATGTAGATTAATGATGTGCTACTGAATCAACTCCTTGATGTAGTGCATATGGGTCTTCATGTGTTTGGTCCTCTAATGATGAACATGGTTCTTTGAGATTTGAATGGTGCTCTAATTATCATAAATAATGATAGATGGTCATATAATAATGATGCCAAACTCGGATTATCTTGAATCCAAATAGCCTTAGTGGCAACATTAATATCCCCCTAATACTTATCTTCAATTGAAGATAGAAAAATAACATATTTTTTCTTACTCTATTAGTTAATAGGGTTAAAACTGAGGTGAAAGTTGTAATCAGATGTAGACTTACAATCCTTAGAATCATCATCCAAATTAGAATCTATATATCTAACCAAGTTAATACTAATCCCCATTGCATAGTGTATCCCATGTTAAGGAGTGTGATGGATCTAATGTAGGATGCATTTGGATGCTTTCTAATAAAGTTCATATAGCTCCTACATAAAGGAAGAGATCATGCCAACTGTAAAATAAATGTTAGGTCAAGTGTGCATCAAATAGATGAGACTTCCAACAAGTTGAAAATATAGAGTGGAATCAACTAGTAGAGTGGAACGCTTTACCTCAAACTTAACTCCAAACAGGAAGGGAGTTGGTGCAGGTTTAAAATCAACTATATTAAATCAAGCAAGTAGATCAAGAACACATTTGGGCTATGAAAGAGTGATCCTAGAAGAATGAGTGGTCTCAATCCCAATAATTTAATGAAAAAGGCCCAAGTTAATCATATAAAAATGCTCATGTAAAGTAGATTTGACTTTGTCAATGATGGATGAAGAACTCCTAGTAAGAATTACGTCATCAATGTAGAGGACCAAAATTAAATGAGATTCATTCTATCTCAAAGTGTAGATAGTGATATCTGAGTGATAACATAAGAATCTAGTCAATATAAAAAATGAGTCCATCTTGGCATACTAAGCTCGAGGGGCCTATTTGAGGCCATAGAGAGAATTTCTTCTTGAATATCCTCTTGAATAAATGCTCAAGAAGAGCTCTGAATGAACTCTTGTTGCTGCTCCATATAGATTTATTCTTGAAGATCCTCATGAATAAATGCACTCTTCACATCCATATGATGCATAAACCAACCATGATATAAAATGATAGCAAGATTCAAATGAATAGAGTTCATATTAGCAACAAATACAAAGGTATTAGTGTAGTCAACACTCAGTACTTGTGAGAAACCATTGGAAACAAGGAGTTTTTTGAACTTATCAACTACTTCATCTACTACGTATTTGATTTGATAGATCCACTTACAAAAAACCATTTTCCTTCGTTTTGGAAGGGAGAATAAATCTTATGTTTTGTTCCTCATCAAGGAACCATGTCTTTCCTCCATTATTGAGTCCCACTTAGGATGACTAGATGCTTCACAAAAATATTGTGGATCAGAAGCAAGTGTAATGTATACATGTAGAATATGGAGAGTTCATAACTAAGTCCTTTGAGTGTCTGAAGTATCCCCACCAAAGGTGCCTATTGACTGAAGAGTCTGTCAAAATGATCAAGGTGATGATAAAAATGGAGTTGCATTAGCTACTGAAGATGGCCTTGGTGGAGGGGAAGATGCATCATCTAAGTCACTATCATTTGATTCTACTATGGATGGAGGAGATGGATTATTAGAGGTAAAGGGATAAACTATATCCTCAAACTTAACACTCTTATCAGTGAAAAATCTCATTTGTCTCTAGATCCAAAAGTTGATAACCCTTGATACCATCATGGTAGGCAATAAAAAGGTAATGTTGATTCTATTGTTGTAGAGATTTGTGTTTATTAAGGAATGTGTGCCAATAAAAGGGAGCTAAAGTCTCAAAAATGTCCTACAATAGTTTTTAACCACGTCAAACTTTAGAAGGAGTCACACCTTTCAAGGCTTTATGAGGAATTTGGTTCTTAATGTGAGTGGCATAATAAATATCTTTGGTCCAAAATTTTAGATCAAAAAAGCAATCATGTATCATGCAAGTTTTCATTTTATTCAAAGTATGATTCTTCCATTTGACAGCACCATTTTACTGGGGTGTGTAGATACCAAAATTTTGAAGGTTGATCCCTTCAAGTGCACAAAATTGCTCAAGATGATGATTCAAATATTCTTGACCATTATCTCTACAAAGAATTTTGAGATATTTTTTAGATTATTTTTTAGCATGAGCCTTGAAGTATAAAAACTAGTTGAATACTTCACTCTTATGATGAAGGAAGTAGACCCAAGTAAACCATGAATAGTCGTCAATGAAGGTGAGGACATAACGGGTTTTACTAGAAGACAATATGGGGAATGGAATCATAAGATCATTGTGAACCAATTCAAAGACTTATAAATCCCTCCAAGATGAAGCTTTGTCAAACTTATCCTCTACATGCTTTCTGATTGTACAACCTAAACATATGTCATTAGAAAATTAAATTATAAGGAATCTTTGTAACATATCCTTTGAGTTGAGTTGTTGAAGATAGTAGTATTTAATATGGCCAAACTGTTCATTCCATAGTTTACTCATTGAATCTGTATGAGTGAGTAAAGAATTAGAAGGGGAAAAAGGCACAAAATGGGAGAATGCATATAGCCAAGACTCATGATCAGATTTTATTATAATGTAACTAAAACATCATCTTCAAGATCATGAATTTTTATTAAATCAAAAAAGAACTAAACTTTTTTTTCATTCCCAAGATGTGTGATTTAGTAGACTAAGATAAGGTTGACAAATAAATATGGAACACAGAGTACATCCAAAAAGTGTCTTATTGCATTACAATAGATCCTTTTCTAGTAACTTCAATTGGTGTATCATCTCTTGTGAGAATGTAAAAAATGAACAAGGTTCCAATAAAAAACTATTCTTGATCAGAACTCATATGATGTGTTGCCTCGGAGTCAAGTATTCATTATTGAGAAGACTTGTCGATTGTGATAAGTGCTTGACCTTTCCCTTTATTTGATTGTAAATAAGTACAAGGAGATGATTCCTTTGTATAATATGATAGTAAATTGATGTTATTATTCTTAAAAGAACACTTCAATTCATCAAGTTTCTTAACATGACACTGATGTTCATCATGACCAAGTTACTTGTAGTATGAGCAGGATGGTCATCCCTTCTTCTAAAAATCCTTTTTATTCTTGTTTTATTTTGATGCTACTAGTGCATGATGTGAAGATTGAGCAGGTGCTTTATTTGGCTTGTGTAATTGTTATTTCTATGCTTATAATCTCTTGAATGTTGAGGAGGTCTTACCATTAATTCTTGTGACTTCGATAGCTTGAGAAGACCCATAGTGAGCAACTCAGTTTACTCAAGCATTAACATTTCAATAAAGGACTCAAATGTGGGCATAACATAGGCCTAACCCATTATCAGTCGATGATTATGAAATCTATATACAAATGCAACATATTCAATAGAAAGTTTTCCAAACACATTGAAACTTACTTGAACATGTTTTTTATCAAGTCCATATTCTTTGAGTTGTGCACAAAGTTCATTTACCTTAGTGACATAGTCCTAAATATTGGAAAAATAAGAGGGATAAAGATTAGAGAGTTCATTGTCAATTTGATACCCCTAACCTCATCTATTTTACCATAAAGTTTCTTAAGGATGTCCCATGCCTACTTAAGATTTTTACACTAATCAATGTGAAATAATATATTTAGGAAAATGAATGTGCACAAATAGCCAAGTGTTTTGGTGTGTTTAATCAACCATGAATTTTTTCCTTGTGATCAATGGATTTTAGGAATGTACCCTATATATATTTGGTGTATCATTTTTATATTAGTGTACTCCACACATGTGATTTCTATATGTTGTAGTTATACAAGGTTAATAAAGGAAAAGTTAGATTACCCATGGTAAAGAAATGTAAACACACACAAAATGTGGAGACAAGTACATAAACAAAATCCACCTATAATTTATTAAATCAAGAAGGCCCCTTAATAAAAATAATTTGGCATTTTATATTTAGTGCATTTACAATTTCTACCAACAAGAAACACAAAGTGGACTTGACTTCAATGTTGTACAAATTATCATGAAATGAATATATACTAAAAGTATAATTTTGGCACAATATAAAGTGAAATTATTAACATACTTGTGAAGTACATAAAAAATAATATACTTTAATAAAATTTTCCTCAATCCGAGGTCATATGCAAAAGTGATGTAGCTTTGGAGTTCTCAAAATGAGAATTGGGTAGTGTCCCCAGTGAGAATCTATAATTTTTGGAAAAATCATACACTAAAATATAAACTATCTACAATATTAGTCCAAATAAAAAAAATGTTCAAAAAAAGGTCTGAAGCTCAAGATATAACCTTTTGAAGTTGAACTGCAATTTCAAAATTGTCAATGGAGAGGGGTCACCCACAAATTTACCAAATTTAATGAAATTGCTGCCAAATATTAAAATATATCAAATGTAGTAGAAATGTAGCTAAATTTCATAGAACTCCTCCAAATTTAGAAGAAACCATCAAATTTAGAGAAATATATTATATTTAACAGAATAGTTGCCAAATGAAAAACTCTATGAAAGTTAACAAAATTACTAACAAATCTAGAAGAATTTGACTAGGTTTGGTGAGCTACTAATTTTGACCAAAAACTATAAAATGTAATTGAATTAATTTTTATGTATTTAAAAAAACTTATAAAATAAAATGGATGGCCACATATTAATTTTTTTTGGTTTTGTTTTATTTTTGAGAAAAATAAAAAAAACTCAAGCTTTGTACATTTTTTATGCTTGAAGAAAAATAAAAAAAGGTAGAGAATAAACATATGTTTTGATCAAAGAGGTTTGATTTTACCACTAATTTTTGTGTAATTGGAAAATTTTCATGTTTTTTTTTTCTTTTTTAATTTATTTTAAAAACTTCAAAAAATTACGGAGGTTGTGGGAAGCCAAACCACTGTGCAGAAGGTTGAAGGGTTCTATTTTGTTTTTGGTTTATGATTTTTTTTAAATGATTAAGGATAAATCCCTAGGATCAGCCTGAAGAGTAGTGGGTCATGGCTTGTGCATAGGGCATGAGTTGTGAGGTTCCAGTCATGGCAGGTGAGTGGCCACAAAATCAACTGAAAAAAAAACAAAAAAAAATCACAGATTTTTTTATTATGCTATATATATATATATATATATATATATATATATATATATATATATATATATATATATATATATATATAAACAAGTATTTTTTTTAAATATTAAAATATGAATTTTTTATTTTTAGTATTTTTGATAATAACACTTTTTTTTGTCAAACAAAATATTTAAAATAAAAAAAATTATAAATAGATTGGTAGACTTTGAATTTGAGAAAGTAGATTTGGAGGAGAATTTTTGGAAAAAATATATTTTGAAAGAAAACCTTCAAATTTGCTCAATTGCTTCTCTAGATGCATGTAGATATTTTATTTTAAAAAAAAGTTATTGATGAAGTCTCCAATATTTTCCTAGAACAAACTGAAAGTGTTATAAGATGATTTGAACGTGATGGTAAGCTCCGATGTGCTTCAATCAAGCTCTAAGAAAAATACCTGTAACTAAACACTTAATGGAAGCCCCCTCTAGAATCTGGTTATTCCTCTCACATATTTCTAATTCTCAGGACCAATTATTTCAGATGAATGCTTAGGTTGGTCTCAAGTTTTTTTTAAATTATGACATCATGCATAGTCTTGTGAGATTAGGCTAGAATCTAAGTCCTATGAGAAGCACTTAAGCTAGGGAATAAGAATGATAAAAATAGATTATATTATTATCTAAATATTAAACTCATGTGAAAATTAAATGCATGAATTCTTTCATTCAATTGATTAAAAAAATAAGCTTATATAGGATGTATTTATAATAAATACCTCTAACTAACCCTTCACAATATTATGACAAGTGTCATGACCCTGTGAGGTGAGACAATTTTTCAAAACACTTAAGTAAACATATATAAATAAGGTGTGAATAGAATCAACTAGTAAAACCGATTAGAAAGATAGCCATGTTCACACCTGATGGTGGACCTAGATAGGAAACAACCATGTTCACACCAACAGGATTATTTTCTATATTTTTCAAAGGTATTTCACTAAAAAAATTACATGATATTTCTTAGTCTCAAAATCCATATACACCCAAATATTAGATTAGGGGCATATGCACAATAGATCACTACAAACTTTATCTTTTGTTTCACTAGTTTCATAGAATGAATGGTAACTCATGTCATTTTATATGTTGTATACACCATACTTATATCAAGTTATTGATCTAATTTTTCATTAGAAATGAATCTTATTTCTTGTTTAATAATTGATTTACTTTTTTACCTCAGTTTTATACTAATTTTTGCATCAAAATAATCCATTGAAATTTATATAGAGATTTAAAGCTACTCTACTACTTTGGGTATGCAATAATGGAGTCAAATACACTCTTTTTTTTATTACACTTTCATATCTATGAGGATTAGGACATGCACAATTCATCCAATTGTTTTAGTAAAGAATAAAATATCCAAGGGTCCTAACCTTGACAATCACCCATTTTTTACTAGAAAACACATAGTTCATGTATCCAAAGAGGTATATTTATCCCTTGTTATTCGATCTATAAGTTCAATATATTTATTTTTAGATTTTATCTTAAGTGAAGACCGATTTATACATGATTCTTTGTAGGCTTGCATGAATCATAGTTTAGCATGTGTCCTCCATTTGAGATTATTTTTCATAACTAATTATAACTCTTTTCCTTTCACTTTTGTTACATCACTGGAATAAAAGGAGAGAAATATAAACACAAATATACATTTTTTATAAAAGTAATATATTTGTGAGCAAACCTTATACACATTTATCTCATACCTAATTCCATGGTCCTTGACCATTATTCCTTAATTTATATGTAGATGACCTATTTCTCCAAGGAACAAATTGATTAATAAATGTCCTTATTTCTAATTCCAAACATCGTAAGCTCATCCATGGACTGATCCACATTTCCAACATAGTTTTTTTTGTTTCTTAGAAAATATCACTCATTTAGGATAATTCTTCTCACTGGTAGTCTCTGAATCTGCCAGGTACATCCTCCTACCAAATAATGGCTATTTACTTAAATTTAAACTCACCCAGTAGATCATCCTACATAGTGCACTGGTACCACCCAAAGGAATTCTAAAATTATCACTATAAAAATACATTTTTAATCTATTTTTTCGCTAAAGGCTCATATCAAGTAAAATCATCAAAATATCTAACTACACATTGAAAGGAAAACATGTATTCTTTCCAATTCTATGTCCACACAACCCTAGTAGACCTAAATTAAATTTGAATACACCTCCAAGGTCACAAGTCATTATTGAAATAGTTAATCACACCAAAATTACACTAACATATAACATCACACTATTATTTCAAACACACAACCATAGCATAGGATAATTGCATGGAGTGTGATCCCTCTTCGATGTATCAGTATTTAATCAATGCTCAACATAGGGGATGTTAAATTCAAGTAAAAATTCAACCTTAACCCTTTTTATTTATTTATTATCATGACCTATTAAACTATAGATATAAGTTAACAAAAAGGCACATAGTGAATTCTACAACAAATCATACAAATCTAATCACACACACAAAACCAATAAGTAAAGATGCATAGGTCTAAATTTTCATAGAGATCTAAAACCCTACTAGATGATGACATGTCTTTTGGAAACCAATGCATGCTACCCCTATCTAAATAACATGACCTTGTCCCAAATTCAAGTGAAACCTATTATTGATTCATAACACCATATAATCTTACATTTTAGTTTTATAATTGTACTTACATTCATATACATATTTTTTTAGCTAAGTTGTTTTTATTATTTACTTTTCCTTTTTAATCAATTTCCAAATCAATTTTTTTGATATATCATATATCTTATTCATTCTAATTTTACTTATCAATTTATCATAATTAGGAATAACCTCTCTCTCTTTATTCAATTTCAATAAATAAAGAGAGTATACACTAAATACTATAGATAAAATTTGAGCTCTATGGATTAAAATACATAGTTTAATTACTCAAACTTCAAACCACTAACTAAAGTGATAGACCATTAGAACCTAATGCAAATAGATGAACAAAACATTTAAAACAAAATTACAATCCTAAAACTAAGTGCTCTACACCATGATCAAATAGAATGAAAGACAAAGAGATTGAGATTGGATTGATATACCATGACTCAGATTTATGACATTATGATGGCATGATTGAGGATGTTGGATGCTTGATTCAAGGATTAATTAGACAAGGATTTGTTTTTCCTTTACTCATTCGACATGGAGGCTTTATGATTTTTTTACAATATTCCCTTCCATGGAGGAATGAAGTGGTTAAATAGAAAATAGAGGGAGAGATCAATGGTGAAGATTTGAAGTTGGCTTATGAAAAAGGATCAAGGGATGAGGATTATCCAAAGAATTTAAATTTTCTTGGAGGATTTTAGAATGATTCTAGAGGAGAGAAGGTTCTAGAGGTATAAACCTCTATAAGCTCTTTATGAGGGTTAAGCATGATTAGAGATTGATTAAATAGGTGTTTAGGGGATTCTAAAGAATGTAGGGGTATATGAGAGCCTAGGGATAGGCCTAGTAGGTGGGTTGGTGGGTCATGAAAATTTAAAGTTTTAAAATAATAGGTAAGTGGGATTAGATTAGGAATAATGGATATTCAAGATGAATTAATAGATTGGTGGGGATGAATAAGGTTAGTAGATGATGGATAATGAAAGGGAACATTTGATAAATAATTAGGAGGGGTAACAAATTAATGAGATAAATTAGAATAAATGGGATGAACATAATTAATTTTGACTAATAAAAATATTAGTGACAATAATGTAGATGAGTGATTTTAGATGCATAATTTTTTCCTCTTTTATAGGGCATTACAAGTGGAGTGAAGGAGTAATGGTATTTGAAAGAAGAACCATTTCATGAATGAATGTTAGTAAAAAATTATGTTAGTGGATATGATTCTCCCTCCTAGGGACATGCGGGGAAGAATGAGATGGATGGCCATTTGAAAGAAGAAATAATGGGTGGGATGAGATGGAGAGATGAGGGGATGGGATGCCAAATGTGAGATAGATGAGGAAGAAGATAAAGTTGACTTGAGTAATGAGATAAAAATTGATGATGCCCCTAGAAAATATATATGCATAGGGAGTAAAGATGATGGGTGTCACAGTTATCAACACATTCCAAGGAGGAATCAATTGTAACATGATTGTGATAAGATTAAAAGTTCACAAGCTTTAGATGTATCCCAATAAAAGCACATACAAGGGAGAGTTGTTGGCCAGGATAAGATGATGATTTGATAAGATTAATGATGGGTGTAGCTCAAAGCTAAAGTTGATCAATATTATGGAGAAGATAAAAGAGAATAAATGATGTGATCGAGTGACCAAAAGATTGGGGGATTAGGATAAATGAGAGAGATAGTGTCCAAGTTATCCTTGGGGATTGAAATATGGCTAAGTGCTACCTACATAGTTTGAAAAGGCCTCAGGATGATGTAGTTCTGAATCAGGATAAATGATAATTGATGGATTTAGATGATCATGATGAGGGAGATTAGTGATTATAAGATGATTTTAATTATTAAAATATATGACTTAGATGACGAGATGATATGAAAGATTGGATGTTAGTTGGATGGGTCAAGAGGATTATATTAGTGATGAAGATAATGATGATTATATGATTAAATAAATAATGAGGGTGTAGATGATCAAGCCATCATAGGTGTTATAAGACTCATCATAGTCTAATCAATCCATTAAATATGGCACTTGGTAGTATGTCCCATGATATAGACATGACCAAGAGGACATTGTGCTAAAGTCCATGGGAAAGTAGCAAAATCTACATCCTCGAGGGAATTTTTGGTGTCCTCATAGCATCCTTATTTAGTTCTCAATAGACAAAAAGACATGATGTAAACAAAACATAAGATAAACAAGATATATACACGATAAAAGACATGCAAACAAGACAAACACAACAAACAAGTAACACACATGAGTATTTACATGTAGTGTCCCAATGTCTTATCTAATGCTAGGATGAGTGACTAGGTGATGGGTTGGATGATCATGATGTGATGGGGGACTTAAGATGGACTTAGATTTGGATAGGGTGATCATGATTAGGATTAGGCTAATATATTTCCCCTAGTTGAGGATATAAGGATGGGGGATGGGAGAAGGTCTTTAAATACTGATTTGGTCTTAAAATTGAATTGAAAATCATCCAAGAAAGGTGATTTAGAAAATTTATGACCAAGGATTACCAACAAACAAGGCCTTATAAGAGTCTAATCTAGTAAGAAGAAGAGAAAATGATGGGATCAAATACCCTTCATACTCAACAAAGAAGTGATTTATGGGTGCTAAGCATGAAGAGGAAATGATAAGAAAGGTGATGGGATCAATTACCTTTCATACTACCAAATAAGTGAGTTAATGGGTGCTAGGTATGAAAAGTCAATGATAAGGAAAGTGATGGGTGTCAGATTAAATTTTCTGACAAGGTAATGCATGTTAACAACACTTTATCAAAAGAATGAGGAAAATATGAGATGGCTGACCAATCCGATTTGGTTCCAATATGGAACATGGTATCCATAAATATTTAGATGGATAAAGATGGATGTAACTAGGGTATTAGGCATAAGACAAGACACAATGAACTATTTTTGGATTTTTTAGATTTTATGATTTTTAGGGTTTTTGACATAGTTCAATTTTTAGGGTTTTTTAGAATATGTATGTACACTATAAAAATGGGGTTACTAATAAAGGGAATACCAAGTTTAGCAACTAGGATAAGGATGTATGGAATGACAAAAGGATGAGGGTGATGGGAACCAAGGAAGAAGGGACTAGGGATTGCCGATGACCCTATTGTGGAGGAACCAAATGTTTAGTTTCCTAAGTGTCCATTGGAGGATATGCTAATATGATTTGAGAACATGTTTCTAGACACCTTTCAATTGCTTACGCATGTTAAGACAAGAAGGAATGAAAACTAGGATACATGATATGATGTCAGGGGGATATGATATGGATGGGATTGTTAAGGGAGGGGATAGACATGGATGGCTGATATAAACAAGGTTAAGTATGGATGGATTGACAAAATATATAGAGTGGTTGGATTTTTCTCCCAAATGTTGAGGTACAATTCAGATAATTGAATATTCTACCATGATGTCAGAAAATGGTTTTCATCATGGAACTTGCCTAAGGTCTTAGGAGATTGGTTTTTACCATTGGATGAATGGTTTTTATTTCTCTTTTTTTTTGACTTATTTGACTTTATAATGGCATCTCAATTTATTGGATGTGAGTATGAGATGCAAAAATACTAATATTGGTTAGACGCTTAACCAACACCAATTTTGGAAATATGTGAAGTTAGGATCATATTGTAGTGGCCTTTATTGATTCTTGATTTAACATCCTCTAGATGTTTTGACCATGCATCTTTGTAATTCCTATGAGGGACAATGCTACCTAGAGACTTGAGATATGATATAGATGGGAGGATGTCATGATTGTAATGATGGAAAGGATGGATGTGATTATGAATGATATGATGGTATGGGGAGCAAAAATAGGGTTCAATAGTTACATACATCATTGGGTATGGTGGAGGGGATCCTTTATATTGGTGCCATGAGATCATGAGATCAAAAACCTTTTGACTTGCTGATTCTTTGACCTTGAATATTAAGAGGATGGTCAACCCTAAAATTACTATTTGTATTTCTTTTGAATTGATGATTGGATTTGACTTTGATTGCCTCTTGGTGCCTGATTATGGGATTCACCAGAGGAGATTGATTTTTGGTATGCTGCTAATGCCAAATTTTGGACTTCACTAAGGGAAGACATTTTTTGTTTAAGTTGATGATTTGATTTTTCTTTATTTTGACTAATAGGATCAAAGATGATTTGATCATGACTTATGATTATTGGATGATGGTCTTGGATCTTTGTATTTATGACACATGATATGGAATGTAAAGGGAAATTCAATGATGCATGTTTCTATTTATTCCCATTATGCAGTGAGATGTAAGGATTATAGAGGTGAGGTGGATTAATAATGTTGAGTGATGGATTAAGGAAATAATAGGCAACATAGTTCTCATAGAGGTCACTAGGATCCCTAACCTAAATTTCAAATAAAATTTCCCCAAAAATCTCAAAAGGATCAATTAGACATGTATCTAAAGTATGATTAGATCCACTTTGAAAATCTTCAATAGATAAAGCATGTAAGAATTTAGTTATGACTTCATCATCCTGATTAGGATCAAAAGGTATGCCTGGTGATGTATTATTATCTAGATTATGGGATCCTTAAAAAGATTAATCATTAGTATCATCTACTATAATATCAATTAGGGATGATGCTTCTAATGAGGAATCTGATGTAGATGCTGGTGTTGCACATGATCTTTGTAATGACTATGATGTTGACTTTGTTGTACATGATACGATACTATTAGTAGGGGATTAATTGTCTATGATGGTCTTCTCATCATTGGGTATGTGATGTGATTAGTGAGAGGGAGATGATGGAGGGACAATGGATTGAGCAAAGATAGGTACATGAAAGGAAGGATAGAATATGGTAGGACTAGGCTTATGGGGAATAGACTTGTTGTGAATGGATGGGTGGTCAAAGATGGGGGGATCATAAAATATAGATAGGATGTCTTGACCTTAGATTGGAAGGGGAAGGGCTTGAACATGATCAAAAATGGAATCTTAGCATTCTTATTCTTGTTCACTTATGGATTTAAATTCATTTGATTCATCCTTGATTACTATGTCACCATCGTTTATGAGGCCTTGTACATAGTATCAAAAGTTTTGACATCATTTAATGGAATAAATCTAAGTTTGATGATATACATAGTATCATTTTGCTTTATACTAGGAGGGCTTAGGCTTAGTGGGATCAAGATGTCATATATGTAGATAAATCATCATGTTAGTGATGAAAAATTGGTTGAAGAGGGATTTTAATGATATAGGAAGGGGACTTTAAGGACCCTCTTCACTCTTAGATTTGAAAGCATTAGAATTTAGATCAGATGGTGTTTGATGTGACTAGGTGGATGGTCAGGTGGCCAACATTGGATTACCTTTGATAGTAGATAAAGGGGTAGATAGATGGATAGTGTTAGGATAAATCAAAACCCAAATTCATCCCCCAATCGCATACAAGATAAACTATGAAATGAATTAGTCAAACATTCAAAAAATAAATAAAAATATACATATAATAGGAGACACCAAATTCAATGTGGTTCACCCAAAATGGGATACATCCACCAAACTTGTCTAGTATATAGTTTTTAATAATACAAGAGAGAAACAAAATATTGTTGCACCTCTCTCCCCTTGTCCACCTCCAATCTATATTAATTTTTATTCTCACACATCTCAACCATATGTCAATACATTTTAGGGTGAAAAACACCTAAAAATTGCCTCTACCATTATATTTGGAAACCTATAATCAATGGACCTAACCTATAACTTGGATGAAATAATCATCAAAATTTTAACCTCTGATATTAGAAGACAATCAAGATCCACACCTAACAAATAGGACTAACTAATGAAGGGGGATAGGAAAGAGACTTAGATGAAATGGTTTGTATTAGAGGTGCAATGAGTCAAAGGGGGTTAACCCCTTAAGGAAGTCGGATACCCATCATAAGGAACTGCAAGAGGATCTCATCCTTATTTACATTTATGTATTGGTCAATGAGAAAGGGGTCTAGTTTCATGGTGGTGGTTGATAAAAGACAAGGGAGTGGTGATGGATTATGATTAGTAGATAGAGGATTTGGCTATGGATGAGTATAAATTAGGGATAAAGGTCTGTGGATAGTTTGAGTGGATGGTGAAATGGGATGGGATGATGATAAGGTTGGATGGTGGACTTGTTTGAGAGGTGACTTGAGGCTTATGGGGTCAAAATAATTTGGAAAATAGGCACCCATCTTTCATAGCCATAAGAGGAATTCATCTTTATTCTCTATGATGTATCGATTGATTAGGGTGACTACATCAAGTAATGATGATACTAATTTTGATTGGCTACAGGATGATGATTTAGGGTGAATGGGCTCAAGGTCTGAGGGTAGGTGAGTTCCTAACTCTAGTTCTTTCAAAAGGACTTCATCCTTGTTGACTAGGATATATTGATCTACAAGAATCAGGTCTAAATCCATGGGGATAGTTGACAAAATATGAATTAGATATGGCTTCTTAAACAAAGTAGAGTCAAATGACTAGGCTAGTCTGATTAGTGATGATGAGGATGAAATAGATAAATGGATTAAAATGTGATTGAGATGATGTATGACTAGGATCAAATGTCTAAACAATAGTAAAATAGGTGTTAATGAGCTATCAATGATTCCTAGTTTTCAATCTAATAAAAGGATTGAGGATTTGATGGGTGCATAGGTTCAAATTAGCAAGAGGATGATATGATGGTTTGCTAGTTATGAATAGGAAAGCTGATTGGACTAGAGGTGATTAGATTGATGATGGGTTTTCTAGATTGAAACTAATAAAGTGATAAGATGCTAACATGATATTGACTATGTATGATATTTGATTAGATGATAAGTGATAGGATGATAGGATAATGTGGATCATAGGACTAGCTCAAGATCCTTAAATTGATTTTCTCAAGATGGTATGGGGTTGTATTATGTGATGGATGATAGGATAATTTGACTAGAATAAGTATGATGATAGGTGATGATGATATGACTAGGGGTAATGTAATTGATATGGGGATAGATCAGACTTGTATATAACTAAAAGAGCCAACTAGGATATGATACGATGAGGTTAGGTTTGATGGGTGATGAAGGAAAGGTCTATACAAGTGATGGGGTATGGACTTAGGATAGGATGTAGATGGTGAGACAAGATGTGATTAGGATAAGTAGGGGTATGACTAATGATGAGTGGGATTAGGATAAGGTATGACTAGAAGGGTGCACAAGAGAACAAGGATATGTATAAGAGGGTGATGAGATATTGATTATATAAGATAAGATGTTGGTAGGGAGGGTGTGACTAATGATGGGTGGATCTAGTGATAATATGTGACTAAAAGGATGTAATAGAGAATAAAGGTGTGTATAAGAGATGTATACAAGGATATATAAGGGTATGAAAGGAATGAGAGAAGATGATATGGCAATGATTAGGGTTATGTAGGATATGACATGAATGACTAGGATATGTGATAAGTGGGATATGACTAATGATAGGTGGATGTAGTGAGACTAGATGAAAATTAAGACAAGAGGGTGATGGGAGATAGTATGGGATGTGTAAAATGATGTATAAAAGGATAATATGTATAATGAGATGATAATAAGGCTATACAAGATGATATTTAGGAAAGGATGTATAAGATGTGTTGTGTAAAGGATATAGATAGGTGTATAGGTTTGGGTGAAGGATAACTTAGCTCACAAACAACATGAGTTTGGCACAACACACACCCAAGCAAAAAATACACAATCTATGATTACTAAACTCAAGGGTGTGTAACCTGATGCTTTCACCATTTAACAGCTTCATGGGTGAGGATTTAGGATGATGACCCATTATGGAATCAGCCAAACCTTATCAACCTCATTTACACATGATAGATACTTAGGAGCTCATACTGACTCCAGAAGTGAGTTGCCTATTATGGTTAAAGGATCCTATGCTAGGTTTACACAAGGCTTCTAGGTACATCCCATATATATGAAAAGGTATAATGGGGACCAAATCCAAATAAGATGTTGTCTGATTGCCCTACATATTAGATCTTATCTTCCCCTCACTCCATGGAACACTTTATGGTTAATTCTGCTTAGGCAAGTAATGGTAGTTATGATTTTTAGACTCCATTGGAACACAGAGTTTGGACTAGTGCATGGTGGTGAATTCATAGTCACTAACCCTTGAAAAATAAAAAAGGATGGAGTTTATAGGTGTTTTTTGATCCTCCAATAATTTATATAAGGATGTAAGGAGGAGAGCATACACCATCATAGATCTAGGAGACAATCAGGCAAATAAAAGATTAATTGACTGATTAGATTAAGATGTGTGATATCTAAAAGAATATACAAGGAAATTGATTAAAATCATATATACAAGACAAAGTGATCAAATTTATATATACAAGACAAGATGATTAAAATAATTTATAAATAGTTTGCAAGGTGTTGAATGGAGTCTTTGACAAGTGGCTTGCAATCATAAGGTTAGTAGTTTGATTGGCACTCTAAAAGAGGTAACCTAAAACACAAGGATTAGTATTTTAATTTGATAATCTTGAGGGGGATATTTCAAGACAAGATATTATACTAAAGGATGACCTACAAAAGATGATTTTAGTTAGACAAAATATTTCACTAGATTTATCCCTACAAGAAATAATCTGTTAGTGTAACCAACCTTAATAAAACACCCTAAAAAAGCTTGAGTCAGGACATGATGGAGACAAGTTATGATGGGCTAGGTGATTTTGACTAGGATGAGTTAGGTTAGGCCAAGTTGGGTTAGGATGAGTCAAGTTGGGCCAAGTTAGGTCAGGCTGGGATGATTTGGGTTGGGCTAGGTGAGTTGGTCTAGGATGAGTCGAGTCAGGCCAAGATGAGTCAAGTTAGGTCAGGATAGGTGAGTTAAGCTATGATAAGTTGGGTCAAGTTGGATTGGGTGAGTCAAGTTGGGATGAGTTGGGCTGGGTTAGGTTAGGCCATGATGAATCAAGTTGTGCTAGGTAAGTTGGGTCATGCTAAGTGAGTTAGGCTAGGATGAGTCAGGTTGGGCCAAGACAAGTTAGGTTGGGATGAGTTAGGTTGGGTTGAGATGAGTCAAGTTGGGCTAGGAAAGTCAAGCTAGGCTGGGGTGAGTCAGGGAAGGATGAGTTAAATCAGGGTAGGGTGGTCAAGTCAGGCTGGGGTGGTCAAGTTAGGTTATGATGGTTAAGTCAAGTCAGGATGGCTGAGTTGGGTCAGGTTGGGTGAGTCAAGTTGGGTTGAATCAGGTTGGGCTAGATGATTTAGGTTAGGCTGGTTGAGTTAGGTCTGGGTGTTGTAATATCATGAATCTCATGATAAAATTGTGAATATATAGGACAAAGTCATGAATACTAGTGCAAAGCCACAACTTTCACCTATAAGTGCAATTTTTTTAAAGATCTAGCTTCTATCTTGTCTAATTAGACCTACAGGCTTCTAAAAATAATTATTAGATGAAAAATGATTATATTGGGAGGGATTGTCCCACTATGGTCACCAAAATGTAGATGAAATTTAAGCTTTGTGGACTAAACTACATAATTTAATCACTCAAACTTCAAACCACTAAGTAAACTGATAGAGCCGTTAGAGCCTAATTCAAATAGATGAACAAAACATTAAAAACAATATCACAATCCTAAAGCTAAGTTCTCTACACCATGATCAAATAGAATGAAAGACAAAAAGATTGAGATTGGATTGATATACCTTGACTCAAGTTTGTGACATTGTGATGGCATTATTGAGGATGTTGGATGCTTGATTCAAGGATTAATTGGACATGTATTTATTGTTCCTTTACTCATTGGACATGGAGGCTTTATGATTTTTCCCCAATATTCCCTTCAATGGAAGAATGGAGTGGTTAAATAGAAAATGGAGGGAGAGATCAATGGTGGATATTTGAAGTTGGCTTATGGAGAAGGATTAAGGGATGAGGATTATCTAAGGAATTTAAACTTCCTTGGAGGATTCTAGAGGAGAAAAGGTTATAGAGGTATAAAAATATATAATCTCTTTTGGAGGGTTAAACATGATTATGGATGGATTAGATAGGTGTTTAGGGGATTCTAGAGAATGTAGGGGTGTAGGAGAGCCTAGGGATAGGCCTAGTTGGTGGGTAGGTGGGTTATGGGAATTTAAAATTCCCATATAATAGGTAAGTGGGATTAGATTAGGAATAATTGGGATTTAATATGAATTAATGGATTGGTGGTGATGAATAGGTTAGTATATGATGGATAATGAAAGGGGACATTAGATAAATAATTAGGAGGGATGACAAATTAATGGGATACATTAGAATAAATGGGATGAGCAGAATTAGTGTTGATTAATAGGAATATTAGTGACAATAATACAGATAAGTTATTTTAGATACATACAAATACCTTTAAGGACAAAATGAATAAGTAGACAAAGGTCCAAGAATATTGATGATCTTGGGAAAATAATTCTCAAACAAGTGAGGTAAAGAGAATTCTTTGCAATCATACTAGATCATGCACAACTTATGATTATAAGATAATAAGAAGAATTTCTATGTGTGGTAAACTAATTAATAGCTTAGGTAATATAATATGCACTCTAAACTACCTCATTCCACTCATTTCCAATTGAACTAAATGGATTCCTTCTTTCCAAAAAAAATTGATCGCTCATTTTCATTCCTTTTTTGTGCTATGTGAAACCCTTAGAAAATTACTCAATGAATGAGTAGAAAAGATATAAAGAAAATTTAGAATTGAAATTATATCATAATACAATACAATAAAAATTAATATATGTGGAGTAGAAATCAATATCCTCATCATAATCCCATTTTCCCTGAGTTCATCCATCCATGTGTTTTCCTTACTAAATAGGGCAAATTGAATCCCTGATTTTTTGTTGAATGGTTTCTATTTTGATGGAGAATAGGTTTTGTTAAAAACATAAAAAAATATAGTTTTAGAAGTTATTATGTGGTTTTATTAGAATTGCATTTCCTTAAAGTCCTCCAAGTATTTTTCTACAATTTTATACATATCATGCATTAACTAAAATCCATAGAACCATATCTCTTCATAGCATTTGTCTAAAAATCCTTGAATTGTCATAAAAGACACCATTTTTTAATATTATTTCTATTCACTCCTTTGACACGTTTTATGAAGATCACTCATATGGATTTTTTACTATTTAACATTTTTGTAAAAAAAAGTCTAATGCATTTTCTAAACTAGTTAACATTTATTTTGTATGGTGTCACATTTCCCATATATTTCATTAATAAATTTTGTTAAATAGTTTGTAAGAACATTTTCAATCACATTGGTGATAGTCGATTTCCCTAGGAAAATTAAATGGACATCAAATTTAACCTTGAATTATCTCTAAAATAGACACTTTGAAATCAAATTTAAAATCTACTATTAATTACTAGCATTTCATAAATATTATGCTTCAATATATTTAACCCTTATTTGGATAAGGATCATATTTAGTTGTTAGGGTTGAGGATATATAAATGATAGGACATAAAGGTGAATATCTAATCTATAACATACCAGTTAATGTGTTAATGTTAGATGTACTATATGCTAAATTTATAAAACTAAGATAGGCTATTAGTAGAAATTACAATTCTACTAGATATATAAATGACATAGAAGAAAGTACTTAGTTTTTTATGATTCTACAATAGTGTTGGATATAAAATATGAAAAATATAAATAGGAATATAGGTCTAGATCAATCACCATATTTTAAATCTGATGCATTTGCTTCTTTAGATATTTATGTCAGTCTGGGATAGTTGTATCAATGCTAATATTTGTGTTTGATGTAAGTGTCATGTATGAAATATACATTGAAATAGGATGTGACCACCTAGATGATTCTAGGTTTAGCTTTACCTTTGATCTAGTGCATTCAAATATGGGTCATGGATTATCAGTCCTTATGAAATGGAAAACCCTAGCTTTGCATATTCAATGTGACCTTGAGGAAAAATAGGTTAGTGTGAAAATGGTGTTGAGTTGACCTAAAACAACCTTGATATAAAAGGGCACTACCTATATAATCCATACTCCAAAAGGGGGCCTCAAACTCATTAGTTATCCCTCACATGTTGGCTTTTGTGTGAATCATGTAATGTGTAAAATATGCACAATAGTGACTTAGCTTGTAACTTCGCAAATATGACCTTATGACTTGTCCTTTAGTACTTAAAACCTATAGTTGGGTTATTCCTTTGACTGATATTATAAAAGGTTAGAATAAAAAATATTTTGGTAACTTGAGTGCTTATCGAGTGTTCTTTTGGTCTTTTCTATGTATTCCTAGGTGAAGAACAAATTAGGGTCGATATTGTATTTATACAAATACTATAAAGAGACAAATAACATTAAATCACTTAGGTTGGACATTGTAATACATTTATTTTGAAAATTAGGTGACTTTTAGGGAACTTGACACTTGCATTAGGCTAGGATAATAATGTCAACGCTATTGTCTGACCCAGACATTAGTGTCTAAGGAAAATGAGATTAGACATAGGCTCAAAACTTAAAAAAGTGTTAGACAAGTACATTTTAAGAATTATAGTAAATATGGGATGTATGTGTCATCAATATAAGGCTATTCAAACTAAGAGATAGGAAAAGGGGTACAAGGTACAATAGATGTGAGGCTTGCAAAAGTAAGGCATGTGTAGAATTAAGAAGAATAGCTATGGTCATGAGTTTTCCAAGTGTAAAAAATTTAGGTGCTACATAATCATATAGTATCATCTACATATCCCCTGAGATTAATCTAATAATGAAATATCTAGTTTAAAGGAAAGGAATAAGTACCTGGGTATGTATACACACCTTGTCTGTAATTGAATTGAATTGAATTTGAGTGCTTTGTTGGAGCTAGGTTTGAGTGCTTTGATGGTGACTGATTTGAAACCAAGAGCATGTTATAGTGTACAATCAATGCATATAATCTAGGTCAAAATTACTTGAAATCTATTGAAATTGAAAGAGTAAAGTTTAAGAGTACACCTATGTGTTGATGTAACCACATTTCCTATTGGAAAGTTTTTTTTTGAAAATGAAATATCATTGTAAGGTTTTGAAATTGAGATTAGGATAAATATAGATAATAATATTAAAGTGTATATATCTAAGGAGATAGAGGGAGAGATATATAAATTTGAAGGCACATGCCCCCAACTTTGGAGCAAAAATGAGTTGTCACATTGCAATTGAGATTATCTCAATCATATAACCTAATGATTCTCATAACCTAGTGAGTTTTGATGATTAGGTCCAAACTAAAAATATGGAAATATTGAGTGATTTAATTAGCTCTACCTTATCAAAGGGTGAACCAACTACCATAGTAGATTATCTCACTAAAGTTTATAAGAGTCTGATGTGTATCAGCACACAATAATTTTGCATTCTAAATTTGATTTGAATTTTGAAATATTAGGCACATGTTGCATAGAATATGCACCTTATATTTGTCTCATTTTAAAACTGTGTAACAATGATACTATGTATATAATTCTACCATAAATGTGTATCAGAATCATATAACTGTGTGCTTTGGCCAATTCAAAAAAATATGCAAGTGTGGAGGACATGCCTCTAAAGCATGCCTCCAATATATATGGAGAAATATGAAACTAATATAATTACCAATGTGGATGAAATGTTTCCAAAACATGCCCCCACGATAAACTGAAGATGTTAAAAACTATATAGGTATGAAGAACATGCTTTCCAAGCATGCCCCAACTAAATATATGAATTATAAGTACCATACTAAAAGAGTGTAGATAAAATGTTTCTAAATGATGCCCCTACTGAATTTAAAACTATGAATGTGTGGAATCCATGTCATCATGACATGCCTTTGTTGAATTTGTGTTAATGTGGAGAGCATGCTTCCAAATCTTGATCCCAATATAATCTAGAAACTATAAAAAATGTGGAAGCCGTGTCACCATGGCATGCCCATAATAATATTCCCCCTAACTTTGAGGTGATAAAAAAATAGTGAATGGTAGTAAGCTCACCTCAAAAAGGTAAACAATTGTAACCATGTAGCATATAAAGGGAAATATGTCTAGGTAGATGTAACATTGAAGCACATAGAACCAATGTGATCACATATATGCATAGGATGCATGATAAATATCATGTAAATGTCTAGATAGTACCAGTATAAGATCAATAATAAAATAATAACACAAACGAGAGCACTCAAAATAATGTCAAAAGGTAATGGTCCAAGAAGACCACAAAAAAGGGGCATGTTTAAATGCCATAAAATTGAATGGGCATGAATTATTAAACTATTCAAAAAATTAAGGAATGACATATTCAAATGTCCAAGAATGTACTGATATATACAAATGTCAAGTAATGAAATCATAGGCACAAGGGTTGTATATAATGGAGCATATGTAAATGCTCAAAAAATCAAAACAATAGCAAGGAATCATATAACATATGTATATCAAGATCATAGTCCTCAACATGGAACTAACACACATACATACACATGGTTGTATGTGTATGTAGGAGTAAATGATATGCTCGTCCTCAACATGGAACTAACACACAGATGTCAAGGAGCTAATATAAAATGTAGGTGATGAAAATGTTTTTGAATTTTTGAATGTTTTTTAATTTCTTTGGTATTTTATGGAAGGGAAAAGATCATCCTATTATCTCATCCAAAGGATGATCATAGGTATCTCCCTACTTAGAACCTAGTGCAATAAACTCATGGTAGTAAATCAAGAGCATGTATATGTGCAATATCTATCATTATAATATCAGTGATGCTCAGATTATGTATAATGAGACTCTAGGGTTTTAAATTACTAAGTTTAACATTGAGCCCTATGTTGAAGCAATCTCTAATTTGAATTATGCCATTAACGATCATGAGGAGTGTGTTGTGGATGATGAGACATCTTATAAGCTTATGACATATCTGTTCTATTTTTGGATGAGTATGGTGTATACACCTATGGACATGATCCATACAATAATTTTGATTAAAATCACCTTGGCACCTATATCATCCATGAGGGAGTATATGAGCAATCTGAGGTAAGCATTGAGCATTCTTTCTCACAAGTTGCTGAAGGTAATTAATTGATTCATGTGTATGATGATGATAGTTTGAAAAACATGATAGATCACTATGATGAAAATAAAAAAATAATTCTTCCAGTATTGATGAAGGAACCCTTGAATATGACATTAATGAGGAAGAAGATGACCTATGGAAAAGGTTCAATGCCATCATCCAAGATTTTGATTAGTTTGGTAAGTTAGCCTCTCCTCCTAAGAAGTGAAAATAGGATCATAAGGTTGTTGATGAGCCTAACAAGTAGGTGGAAGAATGCCTTGTCAAACATGAGGTTCAATGTCTTACTACTGTCAAATAAGTTACAGTCATGAGAGAGTCTAGTAAAGTGAAAATAGAATATCGTGTGTTCAAGGAGAAACTAACACCTCACCCTGATGTTGATCCACTCTCATATGTGTTGGATCAGATTGAAGATAAGTTTGATGATGTCATACATCAATAACATCATGATAGTGAAGAGAGTGAATTCAAGGTGGTCTTGATCACTCATAACCTACAACTTAAAGAGCACCAATAAGACATGGATAGATTCAAGAAAGTTGTAAGTTAAAACATGTTTCTTATAGGACTAATTAGAACATCCTTGAGAGCTCAAAGTAGCAAACTTACATATAGAAGAAAATCCAAGGATGGTAAACTTTTTTGACCATCAACATGAGCAATTGTTTGTTGACAAGCATGCTTCACATGCTATGTTACATTCATAAAACAATAAGGATGAAACAAGAACCATCTTTCACCCTAGTTGAATTATGGTGAGTTTTTATTCACGTCATGTTTGAGGTCTCGTAAATATTAGGATAGGTGTGTGTTTTTACTTCTATTGTGTGTGTGTGTTTCATAAGTGTTTTTGAGAACATACATGTGTTTCTTCTCATGTCTTGACTTGTGTGTGTTTGTTTTGGTGTGTCTTTTGTGGTTTCAAAGGAAATTTAGTGTCTTATATATGCATAGGTTACTCCATATCCCAATGGATAGGAGTAGGCTACTAGTCTTTGGCATAGCTAGCTCACCACTCCTAGGAAATTACCAAGAATGTTCACTATTTTGACCACAAGTCAAAATAGTTTAACCCCCTATAGCTGAAATTTTTTATAGGGGTATGTTGGTTAAAAATGTGTTCAATGGTCATAGATAGGGGTCTTATAATGTGCCTTTAGCCTTGGTCATAGTTAATTTTAGTCCTTAATTGATTATATGTCACTTAAGGTCACTTTTAGGGTCATTTATGAAGCTTGCATAGTTTTAATAGAAGGAAAAGTGTTATAAGGTTTTATAAACGTCCTCCATATCATATTATTGTCATATGTATCACTACTTACCTAATTTTTTTAGGTTTCTACATTAGAACAAGAAAATAGTTGAAAAAGGAGGAAGTTTAGGTAGTTGTATGATTTTTGTAGGAGTGTGTCATGTGTGGAAGGCTTATACAGTGTCTCTTCAGCTCCCGTGAACTCATTTCCATGTTTTATCAACTTAAAACACTTGAAAATGGATTAAAACCATTCCATTCTTCCATTAGTCACTAGGCAAGTATAGATAGTCAGTTTTTTGATGGTATAACTAGGAGGAGTTGAATCAGGGTCAATGCTTTTGAAGGATGTTAATAATATTGGTCTACTTTTATTTTATGGTGAGATTCAAAGGATTAGTTTCTTATACTCTATGAATCAATGATAAAAAGTTTTCTTATATTTTTTTAATGCTCATCCCCATAACCTTTAGGTTTCCTTTATGTTTGCATAGTTATATACAAACCAAGTGTTTCACATGATTATTAGGAGCATGCCCATTCTCCTCAAATGACTCTCAACCTATTTTTCATGTGTGGATGTCAAGGTATGGGCATGAACCATCTCATGTTGCTATTGGAAGACACCATTAGAATTTGCAAACCAATTTCCATCTATTGTAGAGTTATCCTTCCTATAGTGTCTTTAGGATAGAAGTGGACTATGTTTCCACTCTCATATTTCATGGTGGGTAATGATATTTTGAAGGTTTTGGGACTCAAGTTTGTTCTATGTGGAATGAATAAACTAATACATGCACATATAGTCTATTCTCTTATAATATTCACCTACAGGTAGGTAAAAAGAGTTTTGAGCAACCATATTAATGATATATGAAGATTTTAATATGTTAGGGAATCTTACAAGGTGGAGGGGATCAATTTGGACCATTAAAGGAGGTATAATATCAGTTTTAAAACCAATTCACCATGCACACTATTTATATTCTACCTTCATAGTCCTATATCCTGATGCACACCTATAGGTGGTCCTAAGAGAGGAGTGAACAGTTGAATGTGAGGTATTTGAATCTTGTTTGCACCTTCATTGAAGTCTAAAAGCATTGAGGGTGTCATAACAACAATTGTGGATTCCTAAAGTGGCAAATATAATTGAGAACCATTCTCATATGTGGAAAAAGTGGCTTAAGGGACACTTTACCTTAAACACTCCAAAATAAGGATTCTGCCTTACATTTGACACCTTCATACTACAGTGACTTGAGGTTTGTGTACGTCTAAATGTTCCTATCATATATTCCAAACACATGAAAATGAATTGAAATGAAAATTAGTTGTTTGGTCATAATAAGTGCTATGTAAATATTTTTTCCATCCTATTCAAAACTTTATTGTATATTTTTAGTGTTATCTATAGTTCTTAAAGCCTAAATGACTTACAGTCTAACAATGCCATGATAAAATAATATCTTCATGGAAAGTGACTCCATTTGGATATATATGACACCATGATACACAAAGTAGTTAAATAGGTTGAATGACAAGGTTATTAAACTAAGCAACACCTATAAGAACCCTTTTTTCTCTCAAAATGATCACTTACAGCTAGACTGTAGACTGATGGGATACTAAGAGTATACAGTTTGGATGATTAGACCTATGGAAAAAGATGAGTTAAAATAAGTTAAATATGGATCCAAAGACTTAAAGGAGAGCCTAGGCATGAAACATACCATTTAAAACATCTTATAATGGTCTTTTTGGATAAAGGATAGTTACCTATAGCTTGTGATAGTTGAGAGACCAACTCAAGCCAATATGATAGAAAGGCATTGAACATTGTACCTGTAGACATAGATATTTTCACAAGAAAGTATGGAATGAATTAAAAGACTTCAAGGAGATATTTAATTATGAGATATAAATTATATCATTGAAGGACACCTATAGGCATATTCTCTTTATGATTGAATAACACAGTCACAATTTTCCAACTAAGGTAGACAAGTAGAGAGAAGTGTAAGTTGGGGGTTGGAAAAGGTTGTATAATGAATTGAACTTGATTAGAGAACTCAAATAGAGTTAGTGTGAAGGTAATTTTTTATATATAGTAAAGGAAATAGGGTAAGGGCATTGACCTATAGTTACAACCTTGCAAATTTCTCAAAACCCTACATAATCTTGTCATACAAGTCTATTTTGAAGTCCATGGAGTTTGTAGACCCTAGAATGGTGATCCAATATTTAAATTAAGTACAAAATAACCTCATGACCTGCCTACGAATATCATACATTCACATTTGTTAAGAAGATATGGTAGATTCCCTCTGTTCCATCTCAAAAAGAGGGCACTCTAGGAAACAAGGTGATTGTAGGTTTGACATGAAGAGGGTAAGAAGATGTGTTGTGAATTGATATAATAATGAATAAGGGTGTGGAATTTGTGTTGAACATGAATAATATTGAAGGATAACTATAAATATTGAGAAACCACTCAGAGGTGGTTATGAATAACGAAGCACAGTCATGACTACTAAGCCTTGACCAGGCCTAAATCCCTAAAGGGGTTCAATCTCACTTTCAAGGTAAGATGAACCTTCATACACATTTTATGACCTTCATGGGGATAGAGAAGGTGATTTAGAGACATTAATTTGTAGAGAACAATTACAATAAATCCATTTTGGCACAAACCTATTATAGGGTATGCAAAATTCACTTAAGGAGCTCGATAGGCCATCTTTAGATACTCAAACCACTACAAAAAAGGTACATGGGAGTCTAAGGATCTAGGTATATTTAAACAAGGTCCTATAGCCCTATTTCTTGGAATTTTTTGAGAGTTTGGATGTCAAAGTTTTATGAATCATTGTTAAGAAACCAAACCATCTAAAACCCTCCCAAACCCTTGGTTTTGACATGATGGGGCAAACATAAAATAAATGCTTACATAAGGACTAATTTCACTTGGTAAGTGTTTGCATGTTTCTCAGGACTCTCTCAATCTCTATACTCACAAATTGGTCTGTATAATCACTATAGGAAATAGTAAAAAATAGGGATTTTTTAAAGGATTTTTGTCTCTGGTATGTATAAGGCATATTTAATGAAGGATAATCATTTAGTGAGGTCAATTTAGACTTATCATAACCCCCTATATCCATTTATTTCTTTATATAAGTACACAAACACCTGTATTAAGTCATTCACTTCAAGTAGTCTATGATAGATAATGTAAATAGAGAGTGACTGCCAAGTGAGAGGATGATATGTCTAATTGGAGGCCTTTTAAGGTTTGATTCATGAATTGGAAGGAAAGGAGACTCTTGATAAGTGTCATAACACCCCATACATGGATTTTATTAAACAATTGAAGGCCATCTTGATGACAAATGTGGGGACAAACCTATAAGGCTAGTGATGGTGAGAAAAAAGTGTCTAGAAGAAGACCAATAGTTAAGAAAGAATATGATGCCTTTGGAATATTATTTATAGTTTCTCCTTGATAGTGCACATGTGTCAGATCTCACTAGTCTAGTTTGGAGTGCTCAAGAGAGGCCTAGTGATGAAGGTAGTTTCAAGAACCTAGTTGAGAGTACCCTATGCCAGTTTGGGGTGTTTGATGATTCTAATGAAAACTTGTCCAAAAAGATGTTTCATTGTATATTTCATACTCTATTCTCCCATAAATTTAACTCTCTCTCAACTTGACACTTGTTCTTGTCATTCTTGAGATTCATTCTTCATTCTCCTTTCTCACATTCTCTAAATGAAAGCCATTTTGGATCTTGTATCTAATTCCACACTTGGTATGGTGAAGCCCTACTAGTTTGATATTGTACTTTAACTTTGAATAATACATGAAATTTAGTTTTGAGTTCATAAATTATCTTGTCAAAGTGTGTGAAGGGATGTATAGTGAATAGTCAAGTGATTGATATCCATCCTTGATTTCTCTCAATCCTTCCATGTTTAATGCAAGTTATTTCACTCTAGCAGGTCACATGAAGTGTTGTCAAGTATATGGGTCTATTTTCAAGTGTATAAGTATCCTTGGTGTCTATAATTTGACCTCTTGTTCACTTACCTTGATTAGTTTTCATGCATATCACCTCCATGCTGAAATATTAATGTTAGAGTATTCTAAGACTTTGAAACTAGTGTTGTAGGTCATGTCTCTTAGTGTAAGAGTATGATAATATTATGTAGATATTTTTGGTGTATCACCCCATTATAGTAGCTTAGTTTCACATCCATTCACATCCCTTTTCATCCAAGCAATCAATTGGTGTAGGTGATAAGCACTTAAGGATCAAATTAGGGAGATAACCCTTAAACTTAGAGGTCTACCTTTACTATAGTCAACCCATCAGCTAGAGGTATTCCAATGTTGCCCAAATATTAGATCAAGTTTTTAAAACCTCTTATAGGGTTCAAGATTTGGTGAAAATAATAACATATTGTAACAACCTCCATTTAAAATTTATATTGCATTAATAACTGCATGGGTGTCTATACATGCCCTTCCTTTAATGCTTCTAAATTTTTAGCTAAAAAACTATAAATACAAGTTTGGGTGTCCCTTTAGCTCACTCAGGTCTTTTACTCTTGGCCCTCTTGATGTAGTGTGTGGGTACATTTGCTAATAAAAACAAGTTTTTTATCATGGTGTTATAATGTGCTAATTTATAAATTGTTGGAATGTAATTTGAATTGGTAAAAATATTTTATTTTTTAATGTCACAGCTTGGTGACCTTACTTTGATTTTTATTTCTACATGGTATTTTGATTTAACCTTTTACAATGAATTTTTTATATTTTTTCATGGTATTTTGATTTAATATTTTAAAATGAATTTTTTAAATTTATTATCATATTAAATTTTATATATGTCGAGATGGATTAGGACGTAATTGGTGGCTAGACTTAT